>MJUU01002767.1:176960-200672 GCA_002080025.1 Modiolus philippinarum | reverse complement strand
AAAACAAAAAAAAAAAAAAAAAAAAAAAAAAAAAAAACAATGAACTTTGACAAAATGTTGAAATTTCCCAGTTTTCATCAATTTTGGGGAAAGAATGGATTTAGGTTAACACATTGCTGTTAGAATACATCATGACATTATTCATGCAACATTGTCATATAAAACACACATTTTGCTTGTGATCGTTATTTTTGTGCATCATACCCAAAAATTGACAATTTTAGAGAAAATTTGTTTGGGTAGGGGTAAGTTTAATGGATGTAGGTAGTTTATATTTTTACAAAATTGCTCCTTCCGATGTTGCCTTTGTCCGTGGATTGTTCGTTCTTTTGACTGACAGTTCGGTTCTCACTAACTTTATATTTCTTCAAAATTTCTATAAAATGTACTATAATTTGTAGAGAAGATATTATGTACTTGATAGTTTGGTATTGCAATATATATTAACATCATGTTAGCATGTTAAATTTTTAAGTAAGGACATTTAAAGAGTAAACAATTGCAAAAATTATGAAATGAGAAAAAAAGGGTTCGAGAAAAAATCTTACAATTTTCGTCAACATTTTAAATGGGTAAGGGTAAAGTCTTTCAATTTATAACGTATTGCGAATATTAAATTGTATTTTTGTGCGATATTAGTGAAGCTTACACCATACGCTATCATTTTATTCCATATTTTCATAAATGAGAGGTACCAATCATCAATTCCAAACAAATAAAAGCAAAACTTTTGTCAAAAACGAAAAAACCAAAATTTTGATGGTTGGTTCTAAGAAAGGCCCTGTTCCAACATTGCGCGCAGGCTATGCTAATGTAAACATGTTTACTTTTGAAGAGTTGATGTAATCAGACATGCAAGGGGAGATATTCCAGCCAATGGACTAAAACAAATGAACTCTAGAATAGTTAATTTTTTGTTCATTATTGTAGAAAATATAACCAGAACACGGAAAATAAGTATTGAAAATAGTGTTGAAAATGACAATGTTGCATAATTAATATAAGGATTTAGCATTTTAAAAGCCATTTGTAGACTTTAACTCAATATTTAAGCCGATATTGAATAGGATTTTCCGCATTTCAGAATTTGGCAAAATTTCACTGTAAAACGTTCAATGTGGCAAATCTGGAAAAATATCTGCAGATTTGTCAATTATTTGTTCTAAGCGATCCATTGGTTGTCTTTAAATACTGTTTAGAAAAAATAAGGAGCGTTCAAAGTGATTTAAATTACCGTCAATATTAACTTTACCCGAACAAAATGGTGCTAAAAATCCTAAATGTTTGCTTGCTTTACATACATATACAAACCATACCAATGTTCTGCTGTCTATCCGTGAGATGCTCTATAAATATCGGAATATACAACTCTAAGGCGAAAATATGGGTGAGATTTAATAATTGGTACGAAATTTATGAAAATGGGAATTTTATACATTTAAGAATTTTATAAAATTGTCAACATGAAAGTGTAAATCTGCAAGGTTGCGACTAAGTTGGTCTCAGCTATTTTTTTCCATTTTTGTACACTACATATAAATATACAAAAAGTGTTCAGGGCGAACATTTTCGCCCCTCCACCAAAAGAAAAAAAGAGAAAATTTACATTTGTCATTCTAATTTTTTTGTAAGGTCAAATCCGGTAGTAAAAAAAAAAAAAAAAAAAAAAAAAAAATTAAGTAAAAAACTTAGTGGCATAGAGAATTATCTATTGTAATCTGGGTATTAATTATCAAATAGCGGTCCACAAGATCGTGATTTCGAGTCATGGTAACATACCGACCCAATGCATGGTTTCATTTGTACTTATGTGGGCATTGGTTAAAGTATGTCTCAATTCATACTTTTGAAGCGAAATGAAATTTAATAAGTAGTGTTTTTATTTAAAAGAAAAGTGTAAAATCTAGCATTTTGTTGATCAGCAATTTTTCTGAAATATTTAAAACGTGTTTTATGTACAGCTCAGACATACCGTAACAACATTACATCCCTTTTCAAATGGTAAATAAAATAATATGGAGTAAATGCACATGAGACAGTCTCTACAAATACATGGTAAAAAACAAGCAAAGGAACAACGTTATATATAACTCTGTGAGAAATCTACATCTCATACACAAATCAGTGGAAATTCTAGAAAACTGAAAAGTTGTACACATTTTCGAGTTAAATGGCCAAATATATTCACTTACACATTTAAATTCTATTAAAAAGGTCGTCTTCAGATATAGTGAGGGATAAACTATATTTGATTTAAGTAATATGTTATTGCATCTGGAGATTGGTTATTTAGAAATTTCCCTGTGATTTTTAGGGTAGGGGTATGCATATTTGGATATTTGTGAACTTCGAAGGAGGTAAAAACATAATATTTTAAACCGATTTGCTGCTAAAATATCATAAAACATTATTTTTATATGCAATTGAAAAATATATTCCGTGATTTTTAATAGTGTCATTTCAACCTTATATCACAACTGATAAATCTGATAAAACTGTTTATCTGTAAGAGATCAAAAGCCAAAAATCGTCTTTTTCACAAAAGCTTTTCCATCAGAAAAATCAATAATCTGACCTTGAGGAAAAAGATCAAGGTAAAAGATCACCCATCAAGAATTATGATTCATTGTCGTAATGTGATCTACATGCATGCAAAATATTAAAAGCCTTTCTGAAAAGACAAAAAAGTTGTAGCCCTTTAGAAAAGCAATAATCTGACCTCGAAGGCAAAGGTTAAAGGTCACAGATGATGGTTTTTGACACATTGTCTTAAAGTGATCTATCTGCAGACAAAAGTACCGAAGTTGCATAAAAGCGGTAAATTTCGTTATGGTGTTTACGTGTTTCAAGGAGTAACCTCTTATGCAACATATCAAAAGTTTACCTAAAAACACAAAAAGATATAGACCGTACATTACTTGTCATTAGAAAAGCAATAATCTGACCTTGAGGAAAAAGGTCAAGGTCAAAGGCCACTAATCATGGTTCATGACACACCTTAAAGTGATCTTTCTACAAGTACAATATCAAAAGTCTGGCACATCGTCTTGAAGTGATCTTTCTACATGCAAAATATCAATACCTATCTCAAAAGAAACAGAAGTTATATGCCGGAAACGACTTCGTTCGGCACGGATGGACGGACGGACAGAGGGATTAGTATGGTTGTCCACTACTTTGTTGCAAGGGCTCTAATTATTTTTATGTTTGAACAAGCAATTAAAAAAAATGGATTAAAATAACAAGTCGGCAAATACCACAGAACTTTCTGAGTAAAAATAAGCTCAAAGCAAAATTTAATTCATACATCTACAATATTAAAACTTGAAGGCATTTCATATTTTTCTAAAGAGAACGACAATATAAAGAGCTATCACACTTTTAAATGGATCCTGTCATCTTTATTTAAGACTAGAATTATCAGCCTTTAACTCCAGTTCTATCATTTTTTTTTTCAAATTGAACGCTGAACCAACATTACTTTATATTTATTTTACTACTTATTTTATGCAGCTTCTACCATTAAAAACTTGTTTTGGTTCAGAGGGTTGGTCAATATGATATTTCAAAATTTATAGGACCCCCTTAGACACATTTCCCATAGACATAATAATAAATAATGTAGAGGGTACTCCACATCGAAGACCATCCATCAATTTATTTCAATAGTTTCACCTTCAAAATTTCAACGATTTGTTTCCACATACAATACGCTTTAAAAAACTGTAAGATATGTGATATTTAAAAAAAAAAACATTCTGAATAAGTTATTGGTCAAACTAGGATGTTATAGCAACCCGTCCTTTGTCCACAAAAAGCTCACCCACATTACATATATCTAAATGAAACGTTACATCATAATACAAGGCTATTACACGACAGGATATGGAGTAAATGAACATGAGACCATAACACATATGTTAATACATGCTATTTATATTAGCATAAATTTGGTTTTTTAATTATCAACATTCATCCTGTTGTGATGACAAGATATGAAAATAACTGGAACATTTAAAAAGCGTCAAATAGAGATGAAACTTTGGTGGGTGTCTAGGTAATAAGATTAAAATTTCCAGATTAGCGGTTGTTGTCACAGAAGAGAGAAAGGGAGAGAAATTATAATTGTTAGAAATTAAAAAACTGTAAGTAAAACTGTATGATTGGGGATCCTTATATTGAGAATTGATTTTCTTCAAAAAGTTATGAAATGAAAAAAAAAAGGTAGAAATGCAAACAAAATTAGAAATGATGGAAATATATAGCAATAATTTTGTAACCAAAATTACAAACATTGTGTAAGATGTGGACATCTCGGAACTGTCTTAAACAAACTATATGAGCAAACTCAAGTTCATCGTATAAGACCCCATGGTTTATTCAAGATGACGGACAACAATAAATAGGATAACAGAAGATCAAATTTTGGATCCCTTGGTCAGAACCGTTGCAGGAGATGCTTAGAATCGATAATTTTCAATAAGGTTATTGCAAAAGTATATTAATGGACAAATATCCAGACAATACAAAGTCAATCATATTCTAGGGTTCGGATCATTGTTAATTAAAATAGTGATAATTAAAAAGGACTATTTTTCAGGGAAAAATTACAAGGTCTTTCCCATTCAGTGTTATGTTTTGTAATGTCACATGTTTAAAATGATCTTGATGAGCCGCACATTGCATCCAATATATTAGAGTAGCATTTTCCAATTGTTTAAAGATTTTTACGATAAAAAAAAAAAAAAAAAAAAAAAAAAAAAAAAAAAAAAAAAAAACAATTGGCTATGTTCTTGACCGATGACTTTGATGACCTTAAACCTTGGATCAAACTGAAGGTCTCATCTCACTGGTAATTTGATATATTACTTGACCATACTATCTGTAATGGTTTAAAGATTATATGCAGAAAACACTCATGGAAACGTGTCAAGGACAATAATTCTCTGGAGGGTCATTAGAGAGCTTAGGTCCAATGACACAAATGTTACCCTTGACATGTTGAGCCTTTTTGCTGATATACCTTTTCAGCCATTCATTACGGCTTCCGAGTTGAACTGATAGCAAGATCAAAGCTCAAGGTCAATGATGGACTGCAACTTGATACTAAAAGGTCTTTACAAACTGATCACTTTTAACATTAATGTTTACTCTATTAGTTGTAAGCGTTTAAATGTAATTCGCAAACAAACGATTTAGCGAAACGCGTAAAAGGGCTGTAACTCAAAAAAGGTTCATCGCAAAGTTTTATTCAATAAATCAAATGTATATCTCAATGAGTTTTCATAATATTTTTATATTTTCCGAGAAATCGCGATAACAATATTTCGAACGGCGGCCATTTTGAAAATGGCGAATGAAAATTTTTTTTGACCCCATGTTATCAGTGTCAGTAAACAATCTGGGTGCTAAATTTCATCAAAATCCATTAATTTTTAGAAATCCACAAATAAAGGGGGTCAAAAACGAGTAACTGGGGTTGCGACCACCAAACAATTTGGAAGTTTTTGAGTATTTTTTGTATATGTTTTCTAAAGCGATATTTTTCCGTGTGTTATTCCCTCTTAAATCTAGGAATCTGTATTTCTTTTGGCAACTTCAGCAATTATTTAATTTATGTCTCTTCAGCGCAATAAAGTGCGATTCAGAAATAAAGGGATAAATAAAAGCTGGAAGAGAGCATTCACAAAACAAAACTACTGTAAATAGACTACAGATAATATGCAAAAATGTTGGAACTACACCGAATTATAAACTGTAAAAGTGTAGGATTCATTTTGAAACCTGCGTATGAAACGAAAGTCACGGGGCTAGGTAATAACGACTTCGTACGTATTGCGATTCAATTCTATTCGAATTATTACTTTATAAATGTCTTTTCGCAAGTTGTTTCTGTAATTTTTATCAAGTTTACACATTTCCTGGTCGGTGTTTAAACATTTGTTCTTCTTTCTAAGGAAAGAACAAGTCCCTGTAATTACCCTTCAAATCTATTCGGATAACAATCATCAGTGTTTTTTCATCCTGAAATTATAGAAACAGCACCAGATAATTATGAAATTTCTAAAGTCTCGTTAAATAATTTTTCAAATGTTTTAAAGCTTCGCAAAGCTCGTTTTTAAACATTTGCAAAATTTATTTCACTCGATATGAGAAATTTTATAATCAACAAGTTCTAAATTCTTGTTTTAAAAACTTTATTTCTGCATTATAAATTGAGTGAGTTATTACTTATTCGAAATCGCTATCTGGAGAAAGTATTAAGTTCTTTTAACTTGTTGTCTGATCAATAATTTTTGATGCTTTTTCCGGGTATATTCTTGTATTTTGGAATAACTTACAGTTTAAAAAGTTTTGTAAAATCTGCAAATGATCCAATAGGTAAGCTTGAAATGCGATTATCACTGAGATACCTGGAATTTAATACAAATGATTTCAGTGCAATAAGAGTGATTTATAAGATATAATACGTTACTGGCATTATACTTTATCATCGGCGAAAAAGCTAACATCAAAAGTTAGATTGCAAGTAGAAATCTATTTTTCGGAAAAGTGAAGCCCATGATATTTTTGTTTGTTTTTTTGTTTTCTTTTTTATTTTTTTTTTGGTTTGTTTGTTTGTTTGTTTTTGTTTGTTTGTTTTTTCTTTTGGTTTTTGTTTTTTATTTGTGTTCTATGTGAAATTTCCAAGCTTTAAATAGTAATGTTTATAAACAACAGGTGATTTTGATCTTATTTACACGTTGTATGTTTACTGTAAATTATAAAATAAAACACTTTAGAAACATTAATTAATATTACGAATGAAACAAAACAGTAATAACAATACAGAAATAAGATAAATTTTGATAAATGGATATGATTTTTTTTATGCTGTGATTGCAAATTTTTTGTAGCGACAAAAGGAGAATCTGCTTTAAGTTTGTCCAGTCAATATTAACTGCAATATTAATACCATAATCAATAGAATTGCCAAAGTTCTTAATTTTCCCAAGACATACATTCAAAGAAAAAGATGATTATGATAAAAAAAAAAAAAAAAAAAAAAAAAAAAAAAACGGAGTACAGCACATGCTTGGCTGATGATCAAGGAATTTGTGTTGACTCCGCTATATTTGTTGAAAATATCGTTCACAATACAGCTGACTATGCTGTGCACAGAGCAGGACATGCTTATCCCTTCTGGACCACCTGATGTCACTCTTGTTTTTTGAGAGTTCACACTGTTAGTGCTTTAGTTTTTTGTGTTGTAAATGTAATGTTTGTGTGTTATGTGGTCATGTGGTGTCTTTGGTCTTCCGTCGTTTGGTGTTCTTGCTTTTGCCTTGTCTCAGAACTTTGATTTGTGTAATTTTGTGCTTTGTTCCTTCGGTATTTTACTGCCGTTGTTTTGATACTATTTATTATGCTGTTTCGCTGATACGTTCAAAATTTTTTCAACCAGATTTAGTCTAATTCTGGATTAGCAACTTAACTGAACAGCTTAATTGCCCTAATCTTTTTTTCAAATGACAATCTCAGTGAACAAAGTAAACATAACCAATAAAATTTAGTAAGCAATGCAGGGATATGGGGTAAATGCACATAATATAAAGTTTCTACTGATACATCGAAGGAAATGCTATGAAACATCGATTTTATTGTTGTTTTGCATCTTGAAGTCAACGTATCTGGTAATCATCAGTAATCAATCAATTAAAACCATCTTCTTTTCATCGAACATACGAAAAGTATGAACGTTGATTGTAGACGGAAAAACCACTGCTTGCTAAAATATACGAAAATGTTATATAATGACTCAAATGAAGTTGTCTCGTGTGCATTTATTCCATTTCCCTTCATTGATTATCTCTTTTCAAAAGACATCGATAGACAATGATGTTTACCTCAGTTGTTTTTATTTGTGTATATAATGCAACAGTTTGCTCCGGGGAAAATCTTTTGAGTATGTTTATATTGATGGGTAAAAAACACACATCTTTCTTGAGACAATTCGATATATATGTAAGCAAAAAAGTATAGGCCTTCATTTAAAGAATAATTTTCAATTTGTTTAATATTTTTGTTTTGTTAAAATACTGAACATGGAGATCATACGTTTTATCCAACATTGCCGTATGCGTTATTCAATAAAGAAAAAGGCCGTGTAATTGGCAAAGCAATACAAGACCTCGTTGCAAACACATACTACCTTTTTGTATCGATAAGTCACGTCATGTATGTAAATCCATGCAAGGGTGAAACCGGTAGGTAAGTTATGATTGATTTGTATTTTATTTCTTATGATTTAAATAGTGGAAAATTCATCATGAAGACTAAATTGCATTTTCTTATGTTTTTTTCTTAACATTTTAACTTGTGATTCAGTAAGAATTTATTTGATAATGAAAAAAATAACTCACAAAATGTAAATTTCATTAGCCCTTAACAAATCAGGAACTTCCGTCAAAGTCAAATTTTTGCAGTCTGCCTCCCTGTATTTAATGGTACATTTCTCAATGCCAGGAAATATCGAAAATGAAGTTCCAAATATAATCATAATGACTGTTAACTGTGAAGTCATTTCACGCATCATTTTTATCTCTATTATATTATATTTTTCAGCTCTGGTGTATCTACAATTAAATATAAACTTCATTAATGAACTCTTTCTTCACGTAATTTGAAAATACAGAAGTACCAAAGTGGAATGATAAACAATAAATGTTTCTATACTGTACATGTATTCAAAAGAGTAATCTTTTATCAGCAGTTTTATAAAAAATCGACAAATAAACAACAAAAATGACCCATATTCAATTGGATGAAAACTTTCCAAGTTATCATCCGAAAACAAAATTGTTCAGTCTTTTTTGGGGTCACTATGACCTTGACCTTTAACTTAATTTCTAAAAATTATAAGGTTCCCTCCCTGTTGGTATGCATCAACCTATCCAAATTTCATTTAATTGGAGGTTCATTCCATTTACTTAAAATATTGGCTGTTGTAATTTATTAATATTGTGCAACATTGACAATTATAAGCCGAGTGCAACGAAGTTGAAATCGACTATTGGTTTGGTGATGCGAGTGAGTGTGCGTGCGAGCGTGCAGGCGGGCGTCACAAAACTGGTTTGCGGATTCTAACTAAAAAAGTCACATCCAATTGAAATGAAACTTGAATTTAACGTTGGGTACCAGGAGGGGAGGAACTATATCGATTTTGGAGAAAAAAGTTCAAAGTTCAAAGGTCAATGTCACAGTGACCGAAAAAAAGACTGAAAAATTAGGAAAAATTTGGCGCCCGTATATAACCTCCAATTAAATGAAACTGGGATATTTATGTTACAGTATAAATTGGAATCCAGGAGATCTGGAATCCTTCAAGTACAAATTAGAATTCCAATCTCTTCTGGGACAAATAAGAATTCCAATTTGTACTGGTTTTAATTCAGTACAAATTCGAATTCCAATTTATACTGGGACAGATTAGAATTCTAATTTGTACTGGATTTAATCCAGTTATAAGTGGACTAACAATTTCTTGTAGGAAAAATTGAGATTTTCTGATATAAACAAGTAAGATCCTTAATCCTACTAAACATCTTGAATGATCCAGAAATATACTGCTTCTTTGATTCAGGAGTATTGTGAGTATCAATGACATTGAAACCTGAACAAATTATGTATTTCACAACAGAAAACTGAAAAGTAAAACAATAAAATGACATATGACATAGTTATAACAGTTCATTTGATACAACAACTGGTGGAACACTGAAACATTTGGTAGAGAATGGAATTTATCGATACTAATCAAGAGCTTCGCATAGTATTGCATTTGCCAAAGCAATTGCAAACTGTGGCTGTTATACTGTAATCTTTCAATCAACAATTCCGAAATTGCCATGCAGCTCATTAAATTAATTGCTGTTCAAAATAACATATATGTTATTGTCTCATGTTCATTTACTCCATATCCTTCCGTAATTGTTTTTTAATCATGATGAATGTCTAAAATTTCGGTAAGAGTTGCGAGACCTACTGCTTTTAAACCAGGGAAACGAAGATTTCTCATATTAACAAGATTGGTATCAGAAAAGCAGTTTCTAGTATGCCATCTTTAGGAAAAAAAATCATATTTAAATATTTTTTGGGGGGATAAATACACCCATGTGTTCTTTCATGTGCGAAGTTATACTAAGTGATCAGAAGTTCGAACTGGGCTAAAGGTTTAAGAGTTTCAAGCAAAACATGTATATTTATTTTTACAAATTATTATTTTGTTTTTTTCGAATTTAATCTTTTAATTAAATAATCATCAATACAGTGGAAGGGGCATATTACTGATAATGTTTTATATCTCGATCACTGCTTCTATTAATTTATGAGAGTAGGATTCAGAATCCTACTAGTGTAAATCAGAAATTTCTATTTCTCGTAGATAAATTGAATTTCCGATGTGAACTAGATAAAATCCTGTATAAATTGGAATTTTTATTTGTCCCAGTAGGAATTAGACTAGGAGGATTATGGATCCCACTGAATTCCAATTTGTACTGTTACATATATATCCCTACTTGTACGGCTTGCACGGGTTTGTTCAACTCTTGTCGACCTTTAAAGGATGAAGCCTCCTTACCACATTCATACTTTGACTACAGATTCCAAAAATTATTAAACACGGCTGGTAATCCGCACAAGCAGAACCGTTGGTTCTGCAAAGAAATACCCAAGGAGAGTTTCTGGTTGTGACTGAGAAGACTATGCACAACCACCTCGGATAGGTAGCATACATAAAAAATTGAACTTTCTCTTTAATTGATCTAATACCGCAAAAGCAAAGAATGCTATGATGTGGCAATGCTTTTACAATTTCATACATACATAGTTTATTGTCACAGGCGAAGTGTACCCTTAGCAATATTATTTGTCCAACGAAAAATTAGGCGAAAATTGTGACATTCATGCATTCTCGTCGTGTGTTTGACAAGGATACGAGTTAGATTTTAAATATATTTTTTAACCAGAACCAATCAAACGCATCAAAACAAAACCACTGATAGTTTTTGTATTTACTACCACGCTTATTTTGTTCTGATATATCCTAAAATATCATTAATTACAGGTGGAATCTAACGATGAACGAGAATAAACTTTATATGTATGTAATCCTGAAAGCCTTTGCCACAGCATAACAGTCTTTGATTTTGCTATGTGAGAACAATGAAAGTGATATCTCCGATTTTTTAGGTGAACTTACTTTGCGAAGAGGTTGTATAAAGCTCCTCCGTCAAAACCGGAAACTCTCTTCACGTATTTCTTTGCAACCATAAGTTCTGATTGTTCCGATAACCAGCCGTGTAAAATATTTTTCAAACATTTTTAAGAAGATACGAACACTTGTCACAAACAGTTTAATAATGTGCCCATTTTTCATCCTTGTTTTGTAAGGAAAGTAAAAGAGTGTCATAATATTTATTTAATGTCATGAAACGTTTATTCGCAATTAACAATTGAAAAGTTACCTGCTATTTTAATATAAACCCCCGAGATGTCCATATTCCTTTCTACTTTAAAACTAGAGATGAATAGTAATTTTTAAAACGTTGTCAGTTTTTAACATTCTGACATTGCATATTGACAAACGCTTCAAGTTTCCGATTATATTACCGTTATGGAAATATATCGCACGGAAAAAACATTTTGATTTATAATTTTGTTAAATAAAATATGATTAACAGAGAAAGACCCCTTAATTCAAGAAAATAAAAAAAAAGATTTGTGTACAGTATCATAGCATTTATTTTCCAGATAACACATATATAACAAGACAATGGACAATGTTGAAAATGTAGGTTATTTTTCAACGCTTGGAATAAAACCTAATTGAAAAATCCAACCAATCACCAATTTACAATATAAGCCTTTGCCTCTTTACATAATTGAATTTTTGATATTGTTAACAGCAATTATTTTGACAATATCCATACTTTCAACAATCCCTTTTTTTCATTTCATTGCCATCACCTTTCCACAAGAACTTTAACTTAGTAAAGCAAACATTGATTCTAAATATTAATACTGCCTTTTTCTGGATGTATCTTTCATTACCAACTTTGTTGAAATAAAAGCTAAAATTTAAAATAAAAGAGAGGATTTCGATTTTAATATTTTTATTTGCCTTTTCTTGATGGTTACGGTCCCGTTGCCAATAATACGGGACATTTATATATGTGACGGTACAAATTGGAATCCAGTAGGAACCGGAATCCTCCTAGTACAAATTGGAATTCTAATTTCTACTGGGACAAATAAGAATTCCAATTTGCACTTGATTTATTTCAGTCAAAATTTGGAATAGCAATTTCCACTGAGACAATTTTTACTGCATATAATCCAGTATAAATTGTAATTCCAATTTCTCCTAGGAGAAATTAAGATATCCTGATTTACACTAGTAGGATCATAAATCCTACTCAATTTCTAGTATACTGCTTCATTGATTTCGGAGGATTTTGGATAAAAACATCCCATAACTCATAACCTGATATCATCACTCATTACAATTCACAAAATATATAATTTCATATAAAATATTATAGTCCATGGGCTGGAATAACCCCCCGTGCACCCCCCCACTTATGATCCCCAACCATATTTTTCAGTCCTTCTATATCCCCTCTTCAAAATTAAACATGTTAACATGAGCATAACCTGCACGCAATATTGGAACAGGCCCCCTATTTAGACCCACCCAACGAAATTTTGGAAAATTTCGTTTTTGATCAAAGTTTTTCTTTCAATTGCTTCAAATTGCGGATTGGTACCTCTCAGTTATAAAAAATGGTATAGAATGATAGCCTATGGTATAAGCTTTACAAATATTCCACACAAGTACCATTTCTATACCCAATACGTTATAAAATTTAAAAAACCTTACCCCTACCCCTTCGAAATGTTGACGTAAATTATAAGATTTTTCTCGAAATTGTGCAAGTTCAATGGTTCCTAGAAACCAGTATGTTGTTCATTTCATAATTCTTGGAATTGTTTTTAGTCTTTTAATGTCCTTCCTTAAAAATTAAGCATGTTAACATAATGTTAATATGTCTTGAATGACCAAACTATCACTTTTAAATAGACAAATAAAACACATCTTTGAATATTTTCGTTTTCGACAAAGTTTTTCCCCTATTTTGCCTCATCTTATCTATGAGTGGTTCAAATTCAAGAAAGGATGAAATAAAATGGAAGTACATAATGTCTTCATTACAACTGGCACTTTTTATGGCAGTTTTGAAGTATTATAAACTTCCTAGATCCATAAAACTTACCCCTACCCCAACAAATTTACTCTAAAATTGTCCATTTTTTGTCCTTGATCGCATAAAAAATACCAGAACACGCAATTTGTGTGTTGTATACGACAAGGTTGCATGAATTATATTGTGACTTCGTATTTAAACAGCCATTTGTTGACTTAAAGTCGATATCTTGCCCGAAATTTATGAAAAATGGGCATTTTCTACATTTCAGATTTAGCCAAAGTTCATTGTTAAATCGTTAAACATTCAAAATCTGGAGGATATATCTGCAGATATGCCAATTAATTGTTCTTATGGATATATAAGATGTCTTAAAAAATTGCCTAGAAAAGCAAGGAGTGTTTAATGTGACTCTGAGTACCGAAAATCTTACCCCTACCCCGACCAATTTTCCCTTAAAATTGTCAATTTTTTCTCTATGATTGCATAAAAATAACCAGAACACGCAAAATGTGTGTTGTATATGACACAGTTGCATGAAGTACTTTATGATTTGCTATCTTAACAGCCATTTGTCGACTTAAACTCAATATTTATCCCAAAAGTAATGAAAAATGGGATTTTCAACATTTCAGATGTATCCAAAGTCCACTGTTAAATCGTTAAATATGTCAAATCCGAAGCATATATTTGCAGATTTGCCATCTAATTGATCTAAGCGATTCATTAGTTGTCTTAAAACATTGTTTAGAAAAACAAGGAGTGTATAATGTGACTCTGAATACCGAAAATATTACCCCTACCCCAACAAATTTTCCCTAAAATTGTCATTTTTTTGTTTATGTTCGCATAAAATTAACCCAAACACGCAAACTGTGTGTTCAATATGACAATATTGCATAAATTGCATCACGATATGATATTTTAACAGCCATTTGTTGACTTAAACTCAACATTGTATCCAAAATTGAGGAAAAATTGGAATTTTCAACATTTCAGATTTGGTCAAAGTTCACAGTTAACGCGTTATGTATGGCAAGTCTGGAGGATATATCTGCAGATATGCCAACTAATTGTTCTAAGGGATATATTAGTTGTCTGGAAACAGTGTTTAAAAAATCAAGGAACGGTTAATGTGACTCTGAATACCGAAAATCTTACCCCTACTCCAACAAATTTTCCCTTAAATGGTCAATTTTATGTCTTTGTTCGCATAGAAATAACCAGAACACGAATAATGTGTGTTATATATGACAATGTTGCATGAATAATATCATGATTTTGTATTTTAACAACCATTTGTTGACTTTAACTCAATATTTTGGCCCAAATTGATGAAAAATGGGGATTTTCTGTATTTCAAATTTGTCCAACGTTCACTGTTTAGTCCTAATAATGTCAAAACTGGAGGATATGTCGGCAGATATGCCATTTAATTGTACTGCGCGATACATTAGTTGTCTTAAAACATTGCTTAGAAAAGCAGTGAGTGTTTAATGTGACTCTAAATACCTAAAATCTTTCCCCTACCCCAACAAATTCACCCTAAAGTAGTCATTTTGTTTGTCTATATTCGCATGAAAATTACCAAAACCCGCACAGTCTGCATTGAATATAAAAATGTTACATTAATCTTATCATGATTTGTCATTTTAAGCCTCACTTTTCAGATTAAACTCAATATTTGGTACAAAAGTGATGAAAAATCGGAATTTTCAGCATTTCAGATTTGTCCAAAATTCACTTTTAGATAGTTATATGTGGCAAATCTGGAGGATTTATCTGCAGGTATGCAAATGCATTGTTCTTGGGGATATATAAGGTATCTTTAAACAATGTGTAGAAAAACCAGGGGTGTTCAATGTAACTATAAATACCGAAAATTTTACCCCTACCCCAAGAAAATGATGCTTAAGCAATGCAAAAAATATGTCTGTTTGTACATATATATGAACAAAACAAACTAATATTTTTAATCTCTTTTAAAAAATGCCTTTGATATGTCGTAATATGCAATTTTAACGCAGAAAATATGGGTAAAATTGAATATTTTGGGCGACTTTTGTGAAAAATTGGAATTTCAGGATTTCGGAATGTTAAAAAAATTCAAAGTTAAATTGTTGTATAACTACCCATAAACCACGGGCATGATTTTATTTGTTTTATATGGGAGTCTCTGTGCATTTTTGCGTTTGAAATGTTATATTATTGGAGATTTATACAATGTTCAGGCTTTTCAAGCTGAATAAAATGAAATAAATTGTGTTGATTTTTTTTTGGGAAGGGGGGGGGGTAATATGTTTGCAATTTATGAGAGTTTAGTTAGTCTAAAATGTTCAAAAGCATACTTTCTGATAGCTTAGATATAGTGAAACAATATTTTATCAACATTTGTTACGTTAGATACCAAATTCGTCAAGTTTTTACATCTCTAAGTCAAATTAGCAATAATTCTGAAAAACGGAAAATTCCCATTTTTCATGAAATTTCGAGCAGAAGGGCCAAAAAAGACCCCTTAAAAAGATTGAATATACTTAAATGGGCTTCTGCATGTCAGCTTTAGTGAAATACCCACAAAAATTGGCATAAGATATTATCTTTTTATCATTTATAGCCTGAATATTTTAAATTTTCTCTTAATTTTAAGGGGGAGGGGTGCTAATTTTGGCATTTCTGATCCAACCATAAGGCTGACTCTAAATTTTTTTCACGTAATTTGTTGCTTACATATCATAAATCATTATTGCATTGTCAATTATTAGATATATATTCAAATCTATACGATCCAGAAGTAAGAAAGACGAAATTGTGAAAATATCTAAAATTCCGAAAATTTCCATTTTTCAATCATTTTTTTCCAAAAATCAAAATTTTAAGGACTTTAATGGTCTTATTTTTCAACATTGTATCATAACTGATAAATTAGGCATAAAAACTAGATCAAATGATGAGATTTATTTATCTGAAAGGAATTGAAAGCTTAAAAATCGTCATTTTCGCTATTTTTGGCTGGGGGGGGTATATTTTTTGCATCCCCAGATCACAAAAATAGCATAATATGCCCAAACTTGTGTTCATTGTAAAGTATATTAAATAAGCTTTAATTTGATACCAAATTTCAGTACATCTAACTTATCTACATAAAAATTATGGAGCTTAAAAGATAAAATTAAGAATACAACTAAAATACAAGAATTTTGTGTGGTGTACTGTAAAAGTGGCCCTATACTGTCTATGCGTGCAGGTTATATTCATGTTAACATGTTTTATTTTGAAGAGGGGATATAAAAGGACTGAAAAAAATCGGTCTGGATCATAAGTGGGGTGGGGGGGGTGCACGGAAAGTGATTTCAGCCCATGGCTTATTATCTTTTTAAGTGTCGAAGGAACATATCATGGCAAAAGTGTAAATATTACAATCGAACATATCACTATGTGTGTATTAAATATGCTAATTTTGAAAAAATACAAATCTCGGACGGTTTGTCAAAAATTTGACAAGTTCAACCCCACAAAAACAGTAATTCAGCAAACAATAATATAATATATTTTTTTCAGTACAAATTGGAATTCTAAGTTGTCCTAGTAGAAATTGGAATTATAACCTGTCCCAGTAGAAATTTGAATTCAATATGTACTGGGTTTAATCCAGTACATATAATTAGAATTCTCATTTGTCCCAGTAGAGGTTGGTTGTGGATTCTTTATATATATAAATATATATATCTTTAACGATTTGCGATTCTTATCGACTTTAATGGATGCAGCCTCTTTACTACATCCAAACTCGGACTACAAGGTTTCAGATTCCAATAAACTGCTGCGCAAAGAGCGCATGACACGCCCGTTCACAGTCAGCTCGAATTTTATGGCATTGTCGAAACACAAAAAATTTTGAGTAAAAAAAATTAGTATGTGTGCCTAAAAAGATGTACACAGTAATCACTTAACAGATTTCAAAATAATATGTAAAGTTGCAAAAAAAAAATATATAATTATTTCAAAAAAAAAAAAATATTAAGTCCAAGGGCCGTAATTGTCCACACAAATCCCTTAACAGAATTAATCAGTAATTAATAAACATACAATCATATAACATATATCAAATCACATGTGCACGCATTGTAAGGAAAAAGCTGAGAAACTGATGCTTTTCAAACATTTACTAAGTCCGTACAAAATCAACCAATCAGGACCAAACTAAAACTTGATCTGTATCTCAACCAGATACACTCATATACCAAATATCAAATCAACATGTCAATCGGTTACAGAAGATTAAAAAATCTCCAGATACCTTGTATATAATTCAAAATTTCACCAAGTCCAAGGGCCTTAACTCTGTATAAAATCAGCCCACAAGAACCAACTTGAAACTGGATCTCTATCTCACCTAGATACCGTCCTTGTATCAGTAGCCGTTACTTATTGACGGATTGTTGACTGATTGATGACGGATTTTTTGACTGATTGATGACTGATTTTTCACTGATCGATGACGGATCCATGGATAACGGATGTGTTTGTATTTTACGGATGTAAACGTATTTAACTGATCACATCCGTCAATTGCGCATTGTATCAATCAGTATATCACGTATGACGGATACGTAAATATTTGGAATTTTAAGACAAAACGAATAAACATAATATTCTCGTGTGTTCCCACTTTGTTAGGTACACTTTTTGATTATAAAGAAACAGTTTGCATAAATTAGGAATGCTGTACTTTATTTCAATTTTAATCGTTTACATGGAATAAAAAACATAACAGGAAACACCTACAATGGCCGAAAAACATAGCCACATGCCCCAAAATAAAAAGAAAAAAAACACAATAAAAATACAAAAGACAAACATAAACAACGATAGGAACTCGGGACAGCCGGACTTTGTACCGGCACTAGCAAAAGCCAGCGGTAGGGTTAACCCGGTTTATGGGTACCCAAAACTACCCTTTCTCTGTCCCGTTTCCCTATAGTATAATACACATACGAATAAAACCCATACAGGTAGACTACTAACTCCATGACCACAATTTAGAAAAGAAAAATGGGGGTAAAAAACATAATTTTGAAAGATGGATCAAAGAGTCCTCGCCGCCGCTAAACTGCCGGCTAGCTCAAGGAGCCTAGTCTGCTGGTAAAACACTGTCGCACTACGGAGGGAAATGTATTTTTAAATAAGAACTGGGTATCGAAACTGCATACCACTAGTCTGCGTTTTAAAGTCGATCTTTCACAATCAAAAAAACAATATTTTTATTTTGGAAAATTTTATTTATCATTTTCATTCAAATGAGTTTTTTGTTTTGCACAACATTATTTTAATGGATTTTGACATATTTAAGTCTTGAAAAGTTAGATATTCAGTGTGCAGTTTAAACACTGTCTATACAAATGGCCAAAACAATTGAAACATTTTAAAAATTTTATTCATCATATCCTTTCAAAGGAGTTTTATCTTTTGCGAAACACAATCTTAATGAATTTTAACATATTTAAGGCTTGAAATGTTAGATTTGTAGTCTGCGGTTTAAAACTATGCCTATAAATATGACCAAAACAATTCAAATTTTTGAAAATTTTATTCATCATATCCTTTCGAAGGAGATTTATAGTTTGCCTAACACAATTTCATCGAATTTCAGCTTATTTTAGTTTGAAAACTTAGATTTTTAGTGTGCGGTATAAACTCTGTCTATAAAAATGACAAAAACAATTTTAATTTTATGAAAATTTTATTCATCATATCCTTATCTTTTGCGAAACACAATTTTAATGAATTTTAACATATTTAAGGCTTGTAATGTTAGATTTGTAGTCTGCGGTTTAAACTCTGCCTATAAATATGACCAAAACAATTTAAATTTTTGAATATCTTATTCATCATATCCTTCCGAAGGAGATTTATATTTTGCATAACACAATTTCATCAAATTTCAGCTTATTTTAGTTTGAAAAGTTAGATTTTTAGTGTGCGGTTTAAACTCTGTCCATAAAAATGACCAAAACAACTTAAATATTTTGAAAATTTTATTCATCATATCCTTTCGAAGGAGTTTTATATTTTGCAAAACACAATTTTAATGAATTTTAAAATATTTAAGGCCTGAAAAGTTCAATTTTTAGAGTGTGGTTTAAACTCTGTCTATAAAATGACCAAAACAATCAAAATATTTAAAAATTTTTATTCATCCTATCCTTTCAAAGGAGTTTTATCTTTTTCGAAACACAATTTTAATTAATTTTAACATATTAAAGCCTTGAAAAGTTAGATTTGTAGTCTGCAGCTTAAACTCGGTCTATAAAAATGATAAAAAAAAATAATTTTTTGGAAAAGTTTATTCATCATATCCTTTCGAAGGAGTTTTATCTTTTGCGAAACACAATTTTAATGAATTTTAACATATTAAAGTCTTGAAAAGTTAGATTTTTAGTCTGCGGTTTAAAGTCTGTCTATAGAAATGACCAAAACAATTTTAATTTTATGAAAATTTTATTCATCGTATCCTTTCGAAGAAGTTTCATATTTTGCAAAACACAATTTTAATGAATTATAACACATTTAGGGCTAGAAAAATTAGATTTTTAGTGTGCGGTTTAAACTCTGTATATAAAAATAACCAAACAATTGAAATATTTTGAAATTTTATTCATCATATCCTTTCGAAGAAGTTTTATCGTTTGCGAAACACAATTTTAATGAATTTTAACATACTTTAGGATTGCAAAGTAAGAATTTAGTCGGCGGTTTAAACAAAAATGTTTTGAATGACAAAAACAATTTAAAAAAAAATATTTATTCTATCCATTCGAAGGAGTTTAATATTTAAAGCACAATTTGAATGAATTTTAGCATATTTAAGGGGTGAAAAATTAGATTTTTATTGTGTTTTTTAAACTCAGTCTATAAATATAAAAGTGACCGAAACCATTTCAGTTTTTTGAAAATTTTATTCATCATATTCTTTTGAGGATTCTTTTTTCTTTATGAAACACAATTTTAATGATTTTAGCATATTGAGAGTTTGACAATTTTAATTTCCCAGTCTTTCTTGTGTGAATGCGTAAAATCATTTGTTTGTTGTTTTTTGTTTTTGTTTTTGTTTTTTTTTGTTTTGCTTTGTTTTTGTTTTGGTTTTTTTTAATAATATCTTTGTTTCACTCTAATATTGAACGTTTAACCAGCTGTATATTTAATTATAATGTTGTTTGTTATCACAGTAAATATGTCTATTTTCGACGATTGTTTAAATTAGATATGCTTCCAAAGTAAAATGCGTTCTGACAAACTGTATTATACTGTGCATTTCCTACGTACAAGCCGAAATATCAAAATATATTAACCATAACGTACGAATTTAACATGCATGGATATTATGTTTTGTATGTATTTAAATTCTAAATTCATTACCGTCACTCACGTATTTTAGTATTGTACCCGTCAAATACGTGGATTTGCTTTTCCTATTCGTCAGACTTTCATGGATTTTTGACTAATCGATCAATGATCGATGACTGATCGTTGACGAATGACGGATCGCTTAATGATGGCTCTTTTAGTAACGGCTACTGAAGGAAGGACTGGATACTCATATACCAAATATCAAATCAATATGTCAAGCGGTTAGAGAATAATTTCCGGAAACTTATCTATATTTTTCAAAATTTCACAAGCAGAATTCGAAATTGATCTGTATCTCACCTAGATAAACTCATATATAAAATATCAAATTAATATGTCAATCAGTTACTGAAAAATCTCCGGAAACCAAACATTTAACGGACTGTCATAAAAACAGACAGAAGGACGGACGGATGGACGAAAAGTATACCATAATACATCCGTCTTTTGAAAGGCGTATAAGAATTATTATGTATTTTTTCAGACATTTTAAAGAAGATACGATCAGTTGTCCCAAAAAGCTTAATAATATGCTCATTTTTCATCCTCTTTTTTTACGAAAAGTAAAATATGTCATGCTATTTTTTAATTAATAATATGAAACGGTTATTCGAATAACAATATCGAAGTTACTTGTAGTTACAAATGTGAATTTCGACAACTTATGTCTCTTCAGTGCAGATCAAATCAAATCATTTATAATTCCATATACCGAAATACGTATAAAAACAGATAGATGAACAAATTATCAATAGGGTCTAAATAGTAAAGCCAAAATCAGCTAAAAATTTGTGGTCACTATCACAGGACTGATGTCTCAGATTGCACAAATATAAGACCTCATCAAACAATGTTGATAAAAAAGGTAATTTTTCAACACTTAGAATGAAACACTAATTGGCAATTCCAAGCAATCATTAATATACAATATTTACAATATGTAACTTTTTCGAACTGAACAATAGAAGAGTTACCTACTATTTTAAAATAAAACTAACAGACGTCCATATTCCTTTCTCATTTAAAACTAAAGATGTAAAGAAAATTTTGAGGAGTTGTCAGTTTTTGACATTCTGACATGGCGTATTGACAAACGCTTCAAGTTTCTGATTATATTACCAATATGGAGAATCGCACGGAAAAATATAATTGATTCATATTTGTTTAAAAAATACGATTCATATTCAGTAATTTACTAATAACGACCACTTCACTCAAGAAAGTAAAATAAGATTTCTGTACTGTATCAAAGGACTGATGTTCCAGATTACACAAATATAAGAACACATCACACAATGTTAAAAATATAGGTTATTAGTGAACACTTCGAATAAAACATTAATTGGCAATTACAAACAATCATCAATTTACAACACATATCGTAATTTTTTGTTGATTCAAGAAGGATTTGAGTCCTTTCTGTCAGATTGTAAGGGTTAAGAGTCTGGCACACTACCTCTAGACCACCGAAGACTTGCGTGTCAAAATAAATTTGTACTTTACTCTATTTTGACTTCCCTTTGGTCTAACACAAAGATCGCGGGGCAGTGTGCTCTGTCTGTAATATCTGTGCAATCAAAGAACAGCCAAATCCCTTGGAGGGAAGACAATCTCGATATTCTTGTCTCTAATTTTAACCCCGTTTATACCATATATTATCACGTTGACTGAATTTATAAACAGTTTATATATATTGGTTTGCACGCGTTTGATCAACTCCATCCGACTGTAATGGATGTAGCGTCCTTTTTACTTCAAAACTTTCACTACAAGGTAACAGATTCTAAAACTTATTTAATATTTTTAAACGATTTAAAGAACGTATGACCAATTTTCAGAAACAGCTTGTTAATAAGCGAGCGAAGCTCGCTCTTTATGGGAGAAACGTGGTAAAAATAGGATTTTTTAAATAGCTATAAATAGATCGTAGCTATAGTTGACGATGTTCAAAACTTTCGTCAAACAACGTCACCATCGAATTCTCGCGTGACTGTTCTTCCAATATGGCGACATCGAACTCTCGTACCTGCGTGACTATTGAAAAAAGTGTGAAATTTTCATTGCAAAAATTTCGTCAGAGTTATTTTATATCTTCACTAATTTTTGCTTTAAAAGGATATAGGCAAATGTTTTTTTTTGCACTTTTATGCAAGATATTGCTATTTGTCATAACCGAGAACTCAAGTTCTTAGTAACTGTTGCTACGGAGTCGTAAGTAATATTCTGTCGCAATTTATGCACAGGGCTCTGAAATCCTATCAATATAGCGGTTATTAACAACAACAGTGAGCTACGAGAACGTGTGTTTTACGAATTAAATCCGCTGTAGATATGCACCACAGATATGCGTTGTCCCCAACATTTAAAAAATGTAAAATTTCAGTCAATCGATCGGTATGTGTATTTCAAGTGTCATGTTTCACTTTATTTTTGTTCCAAATATAGCCAACTACCATGCAAGAAAAACGGCAAACGCAGATGGCATGACAAGGTAGGTATTGCGTGATTTCAAAATTGACGACTTCAAAGCCAAACCACCTGATTGCGCTTGCTCCACTTCCTCCTTCAATTACAGTCCGGCTGGACACGTGATAACCGGTGACCTAAATATTATAGACAATATCAAACTAAGAGAGGTTTTGTCAAAAGGTCCCAAATTCCGTGAACCCCAGCATATCAACTGGAAGTACAACTTCAAAATTTTGATGGATGCAGTTGAGGACTATGCGAGGAAGTGGGCAAAGAAAGAGAAAGAAGATGTCGAGACGCTGTCCGACTGGATCAGGTCCATTAAGTCGTTAATTGTGAATCGTATTCGGCGTTTGAAAACATCAATGAAATCCAGAAATCCCAGTATATTTGAAGATCCCCTCGTTAGGAAAACTATGGACAACCTTTATGAAAATTACGTCATTGTCCCTGCAGACAAAGCTTCTAACAACATACTGTTCGTGTGTAAGAAACACTATCTTGACTGTCTGGTTAAGGAGATGGGAATTGACAGTTCATCAGGAAACCCTACTTATACTCCCACTACACTATCAAGGGAGGAGATTAT
>MJUU01002767.1:108120-175934 GCA_002080025.1 Modiolus philippinarum | reverse complement strand
CCCAAATGAAAACGGACATTTTCAGCTAGATTTCACGTCTTCACGGATTTGACATAACCGGATTTGACTCAACCCTGGATTGACTCACTGATAGTGTGACGGGTGCCGCTAACGGAGCAGGACATGCTTACCCATCCGGAGCACCTGATGTCACTCCCGGTTTTCATGGGAGTTCACACTGTCAGTACTTTATTTTTTCGTGTTGTCTTGCATATCATACTGTATAATTTTAGTTTTGTCTTCGTGAGTGATGTTTGTACTACCGATTTGTCCTTGTAAATGTTTAAATACTATAGAGATTTGCAAAAGGTTTTCCAAAATTTTACCTTGGTGCTGTTTGAGAGTTAGAGAAGTAACATGTGCCATGGATTTTAATTGGTTTTTGTCTAAGGGTTAAAAAATGACATTAACCAATCCGCCATCAAATCAGATCTTCAAAACAATATATTCCTCACCGATAGTGTGACGGGTGTCGCTAGCGGGGCAGGACATGCTTACCCTTCCGGAGCACCTGATGTCACTCCCGGTTTTCATGGGAGTTCACACTATGAGTGCCTTAGTTTTTAATGTTATCCTTTTATTTCCGTGCATTGTAGCTGTCTCACGTCCTTGTTTTGTCTTTGTTTTTATCTGTTTCCGTTTTTGCCATGTCTTTGGACTTCGATTTTTGTAGTCATCGCTTCCCTTGTTCCTTCGGTATTCTACTGCCGTTGTTTGAAGTCGCTAACTTGGCCAACAAATGCATTCGGTAACATCTTGCATGCAATCATTTATGAAAACTATGTCAATGCTACACGTTAAGTAAACTCACTGAAGGTGAAATTGCTATAACTGACAAAATGTATTTCTTTTAAATTAAGATGTATCCGTTTCCTTAATTTGAATGCTTCCATAATCGGTTACAATGTGATATTGGCGTGTATATTTAACTGAAAACTTTCAAATAAATTGGCATTACTCTTTAAAACACCATAATGCTCAAATTTGTAAAAAAAATGTCAATCGTAAATGAATACAACAGCGTCTGCTGCATCGGAAAAGGTCACCTTCACTTCAAGGACCGATAACTGCATTCTGAGGTAGCACATATATAGGCCTAAACTAGTGATATATAATGTTGAGATCGTGGATTATGCATAAGATTGAGTGTAAATTTAAATGTTTTTCTCTGAATGGATGGGTGTACACGGGGGACTTGAGCAGACTTGTCAAGTCTCACACATCGCCATTGCCAATAAAACAAACCGCGTTATTTTGATAGTATGAAGTCAATTACTTTCCAAGTGACGTGAGAAAACACCATCAATATTCCACCCACTGCTCTGAAATTAATCCAGGTAACACAACTTTTTTTTTTTTGAAGAATTTCAAGTTCATGTTGCACATGTCTGAAATTCACCTCTTGTCATTGATGTTTTCTTCCTCCGTTCTCTGCCAAGTTTACCTGGCCAAAAAGCTAAATGAGATATTGCAGAACACGGGGGTATGGCAAATCTGTTTGTTGAAGCCAGAATATTTATTTCCGAAAATTTGAAAACAAGATTTTTTTGAAACAATTAAGGGAATAAATATTTATTTTCTTTTTACCATATTTTATGTAGAATCTGATTAATTTTCAAGATGGTGTAGGCAAGAATATTTATTATATATGTTTTCTTTTATTTGGGACTGAATCTATTTACAAAATAAAAAATGGTCAAGACCCTCATCTCAGAATCAACAGTAATCCCCTAAGTTCAATGTTTTATTCAAGTTTTATCTCTCAAAGCATGTAATGTAAAACAAAACTAAAATAAGTGCAATTCTAACAAGATACGTTTATAAAAACATAAAATAAAATCTACAAACACTTAGTATGTACACTGAGACATGAATGATATATATTGTGGATTTTTTATATGTGCATATCTATGAAATGAACTTTTAAAAAAATGACGAAAATACTATAAAAGCTAAGGTTTCGTTCACTGAATGCTGCATAAAAGATAAAAGTCAAGATATTTGACCACATCACTGAGAAGTCATATATTTACCCCGGAGAAACCCCTTCTTTCCCCTTTTCAGATATTGATTTCATAGGTCTTTGGTCTCAGCTTTAGTCAGGGTGATTTGACATCATTGTTCATTGGTCCGTCCATCGTAAACTTTTCATTCAAACATGTCTTCTTCACTGAAACTACCGAGTCGATTGGAATGAAACTCTGTCACAATGGTACCCTTTTAAAATTGTATCAATTGCATAGGTCTGCACCCAATCGAAGATGGCCACCAAGGGAACAAAAAATTTAACATTGCCTTGGTCCCTAGAACCACTGATCAAATTGGATCCAAACTTGATCACAAAAAACTTTGGGATATCCCTTCAAAATTTGTGCCCAGTAGGACAGCGCCAAATCCATGACGTCCATCAGTGGGGAAAGAAGTTATTCATCGGATCCTGGTAGGAAATTTATGCCCCTATGATCACTGAAAATACTGTCTATATCAGTCAAGGTCTTACAGTTTTATGAGTGATACAGTCGGAGAGCCTCTTAGGTACGGACCATTTAATTTGGGGGGGGGGTGGCATTTTTAGAAAAAAAAATGTCTGGGCCCGATTTTTGCCCAAAAAAATTTCTGACACATTGGATAAAAAAATTATTTCTGGCTCTTACTTTGTCCATTAGAAAAAAAGGCCTGACTTGGCTCAACAAAATTTCCTACCATAGTATACAGCGGAAAAAAAATAATCCCGGCTCGGGTAACCCCCCCCCCCTTCGAATATCAAATGGTCCGTGGTGCCTTATTTATTCTTCCCTCGCTTTTAAGGTTGCACCTTTCTCATATTATGGGCATTTTTTTATATTCGTTTTTTCTAAACAAAGTGATTATATATCAAGAAAACTGGGACATAACTATCATTCCTTACGCAACTAGGGATGTCGACAGAATATTCTGAAACAGCCTGTTAAATTGGATTTTGCATCCAATGACACATAGAGCTTCACTTTTACTGGCTTTTTACTGATATTGCCAAACTCTTCTGAAATGCATGATGATTCTATACCAAACATTTCTGAAAGTTTCGAGTTTCATTTTCTGCTGTAATGTATTACCAACGGTTTAGGCGCCTTGCGCCAGTCGGCAAATTAAGAGCCACCACTTCTTTCAGACGTTTTTGTCATTTTTTTTCAAGACATATGTTGTTGTATTTAGTAGTTTTCTTATGTTTGGGAGAGAATGGGGAGCGTTGGGAGGGTTTGGTACCCAGAAATCGGTAAAATGCTGCCGTTGGCCTTTGCCCCTGTCGGTAACAAGTCCGGCTGTACCGAGTTTCTTAAACGTTTACGTTTCTCTTTTTTCTTTGAGTCGGTTTTCTTCTTTAGTTTTAAATGAATCCTGGCGAATAATTGTTATTTTACGCTATTGTATTTGAGAGTATGTTTTATAAATAGCTACAATTTAACTTCAGGAAGAGATATGTAGTTTTGATTTTTTTTTATAAAATTAGTGTAAAACATCGGTTTATCACATATAAACGATTGTTACTTCCCCGAATTTCTTCATATTCTCTGGAAATGATTTTTGCTTCAGGATTCGACGGCCAAATGTTTTTAGTTTCTTTAAGATATTCGTGTGTCATTTGTTGGTATTTCTTTCCGATGTTTGAATTATCTTGGTTAATCCAAGTAAAAACATAACTACATATGTCTATTGACCTTCCATTTTATACGTCTATTTAATTGCTACCGTTTGTATTGATGAAATTTTTGGATCAACTGAATTGTCTCAATATTTAGCAGTAACATCAATAAATCATATCCACTAAGGCAAAAGGAAAACTAAAAACAATACACACAAATAATTTGCAGGTGGTGTTGTGTCCTTTAAACTTAAAATCATCAGGTTTTGTCACGTCGTAAGGGTAAAAATTTCTCTTGAATATGCATTAATTTTAAACAGCGACATGTAATTCATTTTGTCGAGTGCTTTCTCATATGTTATCCCCGTTTCACATTACTATGCATATGCAGAAAATAAAATAACAGTAACTTCGGTATTTTGTTATTTATTACTAACGAACTGAAAACAATGTAATCGTATCATAATAAATTTTTACTTATGTTATGAAACGTTTATTAGGAGGGAAAAATGAAAAGATACTCACAATGCTCATATAAAACTAGCAGACGTCCATATTCCTTTCTCCTACAGACCTGTCTGTTTTTTATTTATTTTTTTACAATCTGACATGGCATATTGACAAAAGCCTCGCGTTTCGGATTACCAAGATTTCAAATATTACTCGTTAAAAAGCTATTATTGATTTAAAATAATGTTTCAGAGCAGGCAAATAAAATTAGCTTAATGCTTTAAGATTAAAGCACACTTATATTTATTGAGAAATGGACCTAATAAAAAAATTAAACCTAGTCATTTGACCATGAAATTGAGGTCAAGAACAAATCATATGCCAAACTGACATGTACCACCCCAGACCACCCTAGGTACTAAATATCATTGATCTACCATTTATAGTTATTGAGAAACTGAACTAATCAGAGAAACTTAACATGGTCACTAGACCGTGAAATTTAGGTAAAGGACAAATTTCATAGGCCAGATTGACATGCTACACACAAGATTAATATACATATCATATATTACTAACCTACCGCTTATAGTTTTCAAGAGATCAGAAAAGCTTAATGTGGTCACAAAACAACAATATTGAAGTCAAGGGCAAAAGTCTTATGCCAGACTGATATGAACTATCCAGGACAAATATACACATTATATATTAATGACCTTCCAAATGCTAGTGCCAGTTCCAATATTTTACGAAAGGATATGGAGTAAATGAACATGAGACCGTATCACATATGTTAACTCGAACTGCAATAATTTTAATGAGCTGTATGGCCATTTCGGAAATTTATTCCTCAGCAGCAGCAATAGACCCCAATCAAAGGAAATCCATAATTTCAAAAAAATGTTAAAATGCATGAAACTAAACGAAATCCGAATAATCATTAATATCAAATACAGCTAAGGACAAAACTACGATGGTGGGAGTTAATCCTTCTGTTTTAGAATTTACATAAATTTAGATAAAAGTAATTAAACCAAAGTGTACACATGGGATATTATCTCATGTACAAGTACACCATATCTAAGAAAAATAAAGAGCATACATCTCTACCACGGGGAATTGTTTTACTAACTCCACACTGCAATAAAAGACAAACTCCTGTATTAAATATTTTACGAAAGTATGGAGTAAATGAACATGAGACCATTACACAAATGTTAACTCGAACTGCAATAATTTTAATGAACTATCCGGTTATCCCGAGTTCCTTTCGTTGTCTACGTTTGTCTTTTGTCTTTTTGTTGTTTTTCTTGTGCAGTTCCCTAGTAGATTGTGTCATCGGACAAAAGTCATCTGTCAGATCGACCAACATGTACTCTTTAAGATAAACCTATATACTAAATACTTAAAATTATTTAGAACATGACCTTATCACAGAAACTTACCATGGCCCCTGCACTGTTAAATTGGGGTCCAGGAAAAAAGTCATGTCAGATCGAATCATATGTACTCCTCAAGACCAACCGATATACAAAATATCATCGACCTACCACGTATAGTTATTGAGAAACATACCTGATCAGAAAAACTAAACATGGCCACTTAACCGTGAAATTGAGGTCAATGTCTAATGATTTTTGTCTGTAGCAGTGGGAACGCCACGACCGTTTTTTCTACATCCTCCTTTGGTGTCAATGTCACAGGTCACGTGATTTTTCAGCCGAAATTGTGACATTTTAAGAAATCGTATACCGAGACGGAAAATACGTTTTCTCCAGTTTAGGTGACAATATATCGATAAAAACGTTATGCGTATATGGTCAATACAAAAACTTGTACCTTACCGTGGAAAGTTATCTATTTGAAGCGGATATCCATAATACAATTAAAAAAAGAAAACGAGAGTGAAGCGATGACTTTATACGTCCAGAGTTCGATGCCACTACAAAAATGTGTAACACATTCTTTTCTGAAGATGACCGACGGTATTTTGAAGCGTATATTTTGTTAAAATTGTATAGACAATTCTATATATTCCAAAATGGGAAAAAAAATCAACTTAGACCCCAATTTTGTCTCGCCAGAAAAAATCACCCGAGGCAAAGATTTGGTCGGTATTGCAGAATCTGAAGCAAAAATGCTAGAAAAATCTACACCATGACTGCCCAGGTCGGTAAATGCACGGTCCGGTCCCTATCGGTCTTCTAACATGGTGTATCTCAACAATTTGACTTTTCAAGATATCTCGACTTTGCCGCGCCAGAGAAAACTACCCGAGGCAAAGTTCGAGCCGATATCACAGGATATCAATGACATGTCCTCGGACTCTCCGAAGCCAAAGTCCTCAGGTGGGTAAATGTACGGTTCACTCACAGATGGTTTCCAAAAATTGGAAAAAAATCAACTTAGACCCCAATTTTGTCTCGCCAGAATAAATCACCCGAGGCAAAGTTTTGGTCGGTATTGCAGAATCTGAAGCAAAAATACTAGAACAATCTACACCATGACTGCCCAGGTGGGTACATGCACGGTCCGGTCCCTACCGGTCGTCTAACATGGTGTATCTGAACAATTTCACTTTTCAAGATATCTCGACTTTGCCTCGCCAGAGAAAACTACCCGAGGCAAAGTTCGAGCCGATATCACAGGATATCAATGACATGTCCTTGGACTCTCCGTAGCCCAAGTCCTCAGGTGGGTAAATGTACGGTTCACTCACAGATGGTTTCCAAAAATGGGAAAAAAATCAACTTAGACCCCAATTTTGCCTCGCCAGAAAAAATCACCCGAGGCAAAGTTTTGGTCGGTATTGCAGAATCTGAAGCAAAAATACTAGAACAATCTACACCATGACTGCCCAGGTGGTTAAATGCACGGTCCGGTCCCTATCGGTCGTCTAACATGGTGTATCTGAACAATTTCACTTTTCAAGATATCTCGACTTTGCCTCGCCAGAGAAACTACCCGAGGCAAAGTTCCAGCCGATATCACAGGATATCAATGACATGTCCTCGGACTCTCCGTAGCCCAACTCCTCAGGTGGGTAAATGTACGGTTCACTCACAGATGGTTTCCAAAAATGGGAAAAAAATCAACTTAGACCCCAATTTTGTCTCGCCAGAAAAAAATCACCCGAGGCAAAGTTTTGGTCGGTATTGCAGAATCCGAAGCAAATATACTAGAAAAATCTACACCATGACTGCCCAGGTGGTTAAATGCACGGTCCGGTCCCTATCGGTCGTCTAACATGGTGTATCTGAACAATTTCACTTTTCAAGATATCTCGACTTTGCCTCGACAGAGAAAACTACCCGAGGCAAAGTTCCAGCCGATATCACAGGATATCAATGAAATGTCCTCGGACTCTCCGTAGCCCAAGTCCTCAGGTGGGTAAATGTACGGTTCACTCACAGATGGTTTCCAAAAATGTGAAAAAAGTCAACTTAGACACCAATTTTGTCTCGCCAGAAAAAATCGCCGAGGCAAAGCTTTAGTCGGTATTGCAGAATCTGAAGCAAAAATACTAGAACAATCTATACCATGACTGCCCAGGTCGGTAAATGCACGGTCCGGTACCTATCGGTCGTCTAACATGGTGTATCTCAACAATTTCACTTTTCAAGATATCTCGACTTTGCCTGAGACTATCTGAGGAAAGGTTTAAACCGATATAACACAATATCAATGACACGTCTTTTACGTTCCATATCCTGATTCTTCAGGTGCTCCTTTTTTATCAATTCACAATATTAGGATACCAAATTTGAAAAGTCAATAGAGGAAATTCATACACTTTCTACCTGGCCTTAATTTAAGATTTGCTTAAATATACAAAAAACACATTTCAACTATGGTTTGGAAGCCTATTCACACCCTGACCTTTATAAAAGCTTCATAAAATTCATAAAAATGAAACAGAAAACACATTTAGATCAAATGCACCAAAAGAACTGGGAATTATATTCGAGGACAACAAGAATAGGTACAAGTTAAATGTGGGCTCTGACTAAATACCGGCTATTTATCGGAATGTACATCAGAAATTAGGTAAAGTAGTTTTTCCTGGCTTTTAAAGTGTCCAGTGCATGGCACTGTCGTCTATAACATGCTTTCTTAGTTATTCAACTTTTCAAATTTTCACACATACAACTTAGCATAAAAAAACAAAAACAAAAACAAAAACAAAAAAAAAAAAAAAAAAAAAAAAAAAAAAAAAAAAAAAAAAANAAGAAAAATAATAGATAAAGAGAAAAAAAATTGCCACCTTTTTTATTATTAAGGCGTGTATATCAAGTAATGACTCACTCAAAATCTAACAATTATGTGTAGGGGATGACTATTTGATTTCCAGAGAGGGGGCTGGGCTTGGGTGATTTTGCTTAGAAATTAATATGTTTACATGGTAATCTCGACAAAATTATTTATTTTCATCCTATTTCACATCAAATTATCTATTTGCATTTGCAATGAAAATTTAATTCTTCAAATCAAAATTTAAATTATTTTTTTGCACGACAAATAGGATTAGAATATTTGTTTTCACTGGCACAAAGATTAAATTGTTTATTTACAAAATCGCCCAAAGTCCCCTCCCCCAAAAATAGTCGTCCCCTTATATCTTTTAATTTTTTGGTGTTTTCAAAATATCTAAAATTCACGTTCATGATCCTCACATTATTATATACGGGATTATATGCATTTGTCCTTAATAAATTGTCTATGTTGCTTTCATTAACCCAAATATGACACAATTTCACCACAATATAACCTTTATCAGCAGCATTTGTCATTAATTATGTAGAACTTCGCAAATAATTATTTTTTAGCACTTAATGAACGTTCGGATCTTATTTAAAATTTCGGTTTTCATACTTACCCGAAAAGTGGCTGCTAGCAATTTGGCTGCTGGCTTCCAAATAGTTGATAGTCTTATGCGTTTATTTGGTTTTTAGACATATCCACAAAAGTGGCTGCTAGCTTTTGGTTGCTAGAAATTGGCTGCTAGCTTCAGCCTGGTACATGTACTACACCTATCACACTGTCAGTGAATCAATACAGGCAAAAGTCATAAACGGTATAGTCGAATTCGGGAAGAAATATATTGAATCGCAAACTAAAGATTTTATAAATACATATTAAACTAAGATAAATGTGCATTTATTTTCATACTTCATCGTTCAGCTTTAATAATAAAGGACCGGTCAGTTAACTACTATACAGAGTATTAATCTAAGCCACATGAATCTCAGCTTTTATTTACAAGAATTAATGAAGATTGTCGTGCGGTTGCTTGGTAAAAATTACACTGATATTAAAGTATCGATCGATTAATATTTTATACGATTCGAAAAAAGACGATTAGTTTATGCACAAGTTCCTGATTTTAAGACATTTATATGGACGTCCGACATGTGGTTTGTAACTTATTTTGTCTTTTCTTCTCAACAGTCTAGTTTTTGAAGATCGAACGGATTACATAAGAATCTGGAGATCGATCTTTATGTGATAAAAAATATGTTTGCTTTAATCTGATAAAAAAACCAGAAATATTGATATTAAAAAATCCGCTCGCTTCACAATATGTAGATCGAAGATGTATTCGCTGTTGGTGACTTCCGCATTTCCGTCGAATTTAATGTTGACAGCTTTGTAATAATAAATAATCGTTTACTTGGAGATTAATAAAAAGAGCAGCATTCATGTATTAGTTGTACTGCATAAAAAATGTTTATATGTCCGATTCATCAGATTTTTTTTCGTATACAGAAAATAAATGATAGAAATCCTCATCCTTCCCTTCAGGTGTTCTAAATCCAGTTTCATTTGAAGGAATATACTTGGAATCGGAACACCTGACTAGGAAGGATGGTCGAAAAATCAATGTTTATTGTCTTATTCGCTTTTCCCAATAGAAAGGGTCTTTTTTTGTTTTATTTTCAATGTTTTAAAGACGACAACAATAAAAAAATTATGTCAGAAATTTAAATCAGACAAAAAAAAAAAAGAAAAAGAAAAAATTAATTCGGAGATGACGTATAAATACTGAATTAACGGTAACTTTGGTTTTATGTGATTGTTTGCTTAAACACTACGGTTACAAAAAACTCAATTTTGAAATGTAATTCATATTCTATGGCAGCGAATATAAAATGATTACATAGTATTTCTTTAGATTATACGGAATTGATATAGTATTAACAAGCTGGTAAAATCGTTTTTTTTCTCAATGTTGATAATCTGAAGTTGCGTGATCGTTTTGCTCAAAACGTATCCTTGTTAAATTTCGCTCAAACCAAATGCGCATCAAAAACGTTTTCGATACGATGTGATCCCAGCATATTCTAAACAAAGTATTTTTCACGGTTTTTCGTACAATATCAAACCCAAAGCGGTTCCTGTGGTTGTCAATAAAATGAAAAATATACACAGAGAAAAACTAGATTGGAAAAAGAAAAGAATAACAGGAACACGATGCATATCTGAACCTGGCGCAGTAAAAGTTTAAAAAAAATAATTACCACCAAATGAATTAATGTTTCATTTTAGAACGTCAACCTATTAAAGTTTAAATTTTAGCCTTGTTCACAAATGTATATAGCAAGACATGGAATAATAGGATCTTGCATTAGGTCAGATTAAAGATCGGGCTATCTTTCACAAGTGTAAGAAATTTCGTCTTTTCTCGAGTGGAGCGTAGCGGAACGAGAGTTAAAGACATAGAATTTCTTACACGAGTGAAAAATATCCCGATCTTTCATTTTGACCGAATGCAAGTTCCTATTTCTTCCGTAAAACACGGATAGAAATGTCTAGAAACTTATACCGTGTGAACAATGTTGTCGCCATTTGAGTGTTCCTAACATTATGACGTCAGGTATTTTATGACGTTAAGTCATGGTTACGATTGTTGAATCACAAAAATCAGCACGTCTGGTTGGTCATTTACCGGTGTGAGATGAGGTCGCGTGCATCGATCTTACATGGGTCATCTCCCACTGTAAACCACTATTTACGGAAGAACAAAATATTCCGCATCAAGTCAAAAAGACGTTTAGAAAGTCATTTCTCGATAACGTTATTGCCACATCTGGCCACATCTTCTCAGACGTAGTCACATATGTAAAAACAGGCATATTTTTGGGATTTTTAAGTTAAATGGTGTTGGGGGTAGGGGTAAATATTTCGTTGTTTAGAGTCACATTAAACAGTAATTCAAGATAACCTAGGTATCGGTTAGAACAATAAATTTGCATATCTGCTGATAAATTCTCCAGATTTGCCACCCATAACGATTTTAAAGTGAATTGTGGACAAATCTGAAATACTGAAAATTCCCATTTTTCATCAGTTTTGGACAAAATATTGAGTTTAAGCTTACAAGTTGGATTTAGAATACAAAATCGTGATAGAATTCATGCAACATTGTTATATGCATTGCAGATTGTGCATGGTTTGGTTTACTTTTATTCCAAAATAAATAAAAAAATTACAATTGTTAGGAAAATTTTCGGTATTCAGAGTCACATTAAAGACTCCTTGATTTTCGAAACAATACTAAAGGACAAGTAATGTATCGCTAAGAACACTTTATTGGCATACCAGTAGATATCCCATCCAGCTATGACATATATAAAGATTTAACAGTTAACTTTAGATAAATACCATTGTTCATCAATTTTGAGCAAAATATTGAGTTTAACTCGTCAAATGGCTGTTAAAATACCAAATCAAAATGGAATTCATGCAACATTGGCATACACAACACATATTTTGCGCGATCTGGTTGGTGTTATGCGAACATGGGCACAAAATTGACATTTGTTGGGGTAGAGGTAAGATTTTCCGCATTCAGACTCATTTTCAACACGATTTGTTTTTCTTAAATTACAAAAACCGGATAACAGTAAACACCTACAATGGCCAAAAACTATAATCACATGTCACACTTCAAAAGCGAACTCCACCAGAAAAACAACAATGAAGACAAGAGACATACATAAACAACGATAGGATTGTTTTCTTGGAGCAATTGGCATATCTGCAGATATATCCTCCAGGTTTGACATATATACCGATTTAACATTGAATTTCTGACAATCGAAATTTTGAAAATCCCATTTTTCATTGATTTGAGGCTAAATATTGACTTTAAGTCGACAAACGGCTGTTAAAATATCAAATCATGATGTAATCCATGCAACATTGTCATATAAAGACACATTTTGCGTGATCTGGTTATTTTCATGCGAACACAGACACAAAATTAACAATTTTAGAGAAAATTTGTTGGGGTAGGGGTAAGATGCTCGGTATTAATAGTCATTTTAAACACTCTTTGTTTTTCTAAACAGTGATTAAGACAACTTATTTATCCCTAAGAACAATGAATTGGCATATCTGCAGATATATCTTCTAGCTTTGACATATATAGCGATTTAACAGTGAGCTTTGGACAAATCTGAAATGTTGAAAATTACCAATTTAAATTCTCATATGGATATATATGTACTATTCATACTTTCAAATTTTGGCATTCATTTTTGTAATTTCGAAATGTAATCCTTACTACCTGTTTTAAGTGCCCACATCTCACTTTTTTATAACGCAAAGTTATCTTACATTCGACTTGATGAGTGCCCTGTGTTTGTCTATATGTTATCTTCCACAAGCTTAAGACATTAGTGCTTTTGTCTGGCAAAGGATGACAGTGATTGTAAGAACACTTTGTCAGTTTAATTGATGTTTGTTGACAAACCCGCACTCATGACCAATGAAGACATGGATGTAACGTTGCTCGACAATTAGCCAAGAATTCCGCTTACACAGGTGCTAGGGCCGTCTTGAACTTACTACAGTCCTTGCTTCAGTAGCCGTTACTTATTGACGGATTGTTGACTGATTGATGACGGATTTTTGACTGATTGATGACTGATTTTTCACTGATCGATGATTGATCCATGAATTACGAATGTATCCGTATTTTACGGATGTAAACGTATTTTACTGATTGCATCCGTCAATTACGCGTTTTATCAATCAGTAAATAACGTATGACGGATACGTAAATATTTGGAATTTTAAGACAAAACGAATATAAAACATAATATTCTTGTGTGTTTCCAGGTTGCTAGATACATCTTTAACGATTATAAAGAAACATTTTGATTAAACTATGAATGCTATATTTTGTTTCAATTTAAATCGTTTACATGTATTTATGAATGAGAAGTGGGTACCTAAACTGCACAATACAAGTCTCGATTTATGAAAATGACCATAACAATATTTTTTTTGAAAATTTTATTCATTATATCCTTTCAAATGAGTTTTATCTGCACTGATGAGACATAAGTTGTCGAAATGCGCATATGCAGAAAGTAAATTCACAGTAATTTCGGTATTTAGTTATTTTATAATTTGTAAACCACGATTTTTCATGAATTCTAGCATATCAAAGGGTTGTAAAGTCAGATTTTAAGTCTGCGGTCGAAACTCATTCTATAAAAATGTCTAAAACAATTTATAATTTTTTTGAAAATTTTACTCATCATATCATTTCAAAGGAGTGTTATATTTTATTGTAGTTGTAGTTCCCGACCATTGTAGGTGTTTGCTGTTTTCCTGTTTTTGAAATTATATTTTATGAAACACAATTTTAATGAATTATAACATATTAAAGGGTTGAAAAGTTGATTTTCAGTCTGCGCATTAAATCCAGTCTATAAGAGTGACCACAACATTTAAGTTCTTTGAAACTTTTACTTCATCATATTTTTTCAAGGAGTTTTATATTTTGCGAAACACAATTTTAATGAATTTTAACATATTTAAGGCTTGAAAAGTTAGATTTTTATTGTGCGGTTTAAACTCTGTCTATAAAAATGACCAAAACAATATAAATTTTTTGACAATTTTATTCATCATATCATTTCAAAGGATTTTTATCGTTTGCGAAACACAATTTTCATGAATTTTAACATATTTAAGGGTTGGAAAGTTAGAGTTCCAGTCTGCGCATTAAATCCAGTCTATAAAAAGGACCAAATCATTTAAGTTTTTTGAAAATTTTACTTCATCATATTTTTTCAAGGCGTTTTATATTTTGCGAAACACAATTTTCATGAATTTTACATATTTAAGGCTTGAAAAGTTAGATTTTTAGTGTGCGGTTAAAACTCTGTCTATAAAAATGACCAAAACAATATAAATTTTTGACAATTTTATTCATCATATCCTTTGGAAGGATTTTTTATCTTTTGCGAAACACAATTTTGATGAATTTTAACATATTTAAGGCTTGAAAAGTTATATTTTTAGTGTGTGGTTTAAACTCTGTCTATAGAAATGATCAAAACAATTTAAATTTTTTGACAATTTTATTCATCATATCCTTTCGATGGAGTTTTATAATTTGCGAAACACAATTTTCATTGATTTTAACTTATTTAAGGCTTGAAAAGTTAGATGTTTAGTGTGCAGTTTAAACTCTGTCTATAAAAATGACTAAAACAATATAAATTTTTCGAAAATTTTATTCATCCTATCCTTTCGAAGGAGTTTTATAATTTGTGAAACACAATTTTAATGAGTTTAAACATATTTAAGGATGAAAAGGTAGATTTTTAGTGTGCGGTTTAAACTCTGTCTATAGAAATGATCAAAACAATTTAAATTTTTTGACAATTTTATTCATCATATCCTTTCGATGGAGTTTTATAATTTGCGAAACACAATTTTCATTGATTTTAACTTATTTAAGGCTTGAAAAGTTAGATGTTTAGTGTGCAGTTTAAACTCTGTCTATAAAAATGACTAAAACAATATAAATTTCTTGAAAATTTTATACATCATATCCTTTCGAAGGAGTTTTATCTTATGCGAAACACAATTTTAATGAATTTTAACATATTTAAGCTTTGAAAAGTATGATTTTTAATGTGGGGTTTAAACTCTGTCTATAAAAAGGACTAAAACAATATAAATTTTTTGAAAATTTCATTCATTATATCCTTTCGAAGGAGTTTTATCTTATGTGAAACACAATTTTAATAAATTTTAACATATTTAAGGCTTGAAAAGTTAGATTTATAGTGTGTGGTTTAAACTCTGTCTATAAAAATGACAAAAACATTTTAAATTTTTTGACAATTTTATTCATCATATCCTTTCAAAGGATTTGTATGATTTGCGAAACACAATTTTCATGAATTTTAACATATTTAAGGCTTGAAAAGTTAGATTTTTGGTGTGCAGTTAAAACTTTGTCTATAAAAATTACCAAAAACAAATTAAATATTTTGAAAATTTTATTCATCATATCCTTTCGAAGGAGTTTTATCTTATGCAAAACACAATTTTAATGAATTTCAACATATTTAAGGCTTGAAAAGTTAAATTTTTAGTGTGCAGTTTAAACTCTGTCTATAAAAATGACCAAAACAATTTTAAAATTTTGAAAATTTTATTCATCATATCCTTTCGAAGGAGTTTTATCTTTTCAAAACACAATTTTAATGAATTTTAACATATTTAAGGCTTGAAAAGGTAGATTTTTAGTGTGCGGTTTAAAGTCTCTCCATAAAAATGATCAAAACAATTTAAATTTTTTGACAATTTTATTCATCATATCCTTTCGATGGAGTTTTATAATTTGTGAAACACAATTTTCATTAATTTTAACTTATTTAAGGCTTGAAAAGTTAGATTTTTAGTGTGCGGTTTAATGTCTGTCTATAAAAAGGACTAAAACAATATAAATTTTTTGAAAATTTTATTCATTATATCCTTTCGAAGGAGTTTTATCTTATGTGAAACACAATTTTAATAAATTTTAACATATTTAAGGCTTGAAAAGTTAGATTTATAGTGTGCGGTTTAAACTCTGTCTATAAAAATGACAAAAACATTTTAAATTTTTTGACAATTTTATTCATCATATCCTTTCAAAGGATTTGTATGATTTGCGAAACCCAATTTTCATGAATTTTAACATATTCAAGGCTTGAAAAGTTAGATTTTTAGTGTGCAGTTAAAACTTTGTCTATAAAAATTACAAAAAACAAATTAAATATTTTGAAAATTTTATTCATCATATCGTTTCGAAGGAGTTTTATCTTATGCGAAACACAATTTTAATGAATTTTAACATATTTAAGGCTTGAAAAGTTAAATTTTTAGTGTGCAGTTTAAACTCTGTCTATAAAAATGACCAAAACAATTTTAAAATTTTGAAAATTTTATTCATCATATCCTTTCGAAGGAGTTTTATCTTTTACGAAACACAATTTTAATGAATTTTTACATATTTAAGGCTTGAAAAGTTAGGTTTTTAGTGTGCGGTTAAAAGTCTCTCCATAAAAATGATCAAAACAATTTAAATATTTTGAAAATTTTATTCATCCTATCCTCTCGAAGAAGTTTAATATTTTGTGAAACACAGTTTTAATGATATTTTACGAAAGGATATGGAGTAAATGAACATGAGACCATAACACATATGTTTACTGCAACTGCAATGAGTTTAATGAGCTGTATGGCCATTTCGGAAATTAATTCCTCATCAGCAGCACAGAATTTTAACATACTTAAGATTTGAAAAGTAAGATTTTTAGTCTGAGGTTTAAACAAAATCTTTTAAAATGACCAAAAAAAATGAATTTTCTTGAAAATTTATATACTCTATTCATTTGAAGGGGTTTGATATTTTGAGAAACACAATTTTAATGAATTTTTAAATATCTTATGTTGAAAAGTAAGATTTTTAGTGTGTAATTTAAACTCAGTCTATAAAAATGACCAAAACCATTTAATTTTTTAGAATATTTTAATCATTATATTCTTTCGAAGAATTATTTTACTTTATGAATTTTAATGGTTTTGGCATATTAAGAGTTGGAAGACTTTGATTTCCGAGTCTTTCGTGTATGAAAGCGTAAAATCATTTCTTTTTTTTTCTTTTTTTTTGTTGCTGTTTTTTTTTTTTTTTTTTTTTTTGTTTTTTTTTTCATTTAATTATTGTTTCACTCATGTTTGCTTTCCTGTTATTGTCTAATATTGAACGTTTAACTAGCTGTATATATTATAATTTTGTTTGTCATCACATTCAATACACTGTGTATGTCTATTTTCGACGATTGTTTAAATTAAGATGTGCTTCCAAATTTTAATGCATTCTAACAAACTGTATTATACATGTATACTGTGCATTTCCTGCGTACAAGCAGAAACATTAAGTAAAAATTATATTAACCTTAACGTTTGTATTTAACATGCATGCATGAGGTGTTATTTCAACTTTTTGTATGTATTGTGATGAAATGAAATTATGATTTCGCAAAATGTATTAACTTGAAAGATGACGTAAGGCTATCAATCAGTCAATTACGGATAGGACCGATCAGTCATCCGTCACTCACGTATTTTACGTATTGTATTCGTCAAATACGTGAATTACGTTTCCTATCCGCCAGACTTTGACGGATTTTTGACTGATCGATCACTGATTGATGACTGATCTTTGACGGCTGACGGATCGCTTAATGATTGCTCTTTTAGTAACGGCTACTGAAGCAAGGACTGTATGAGGTATGAGCAAAACTCATTGTTGAAGGATTCATGGTGACTTCAAGATGAAGAACAACAACAAAAGCGTTGTTCCTTTGCCTGTTTTTACCATGTATTTGTAGAGACTTTATCTCATGTGCCTTTACTCCATATCCTTTTATACTCCATATAAATTTATGAAATAAGTTTCAATAAATCAAAAACCCTCTTCTTTTTTCGAATAACAATCACATGGTAATTTTTTTTTATGTCCGGATTTTAGAATCGCCCCGAAGCGGCTGTCTACAATAAACACGATTTTCTGCCTTAACACGCATACTGTTTATGGTTGTAGTTATATTTTAGATCTTTGGCCTGTTTTACATTCTTTGATTTTTTAAGCAGGGTGTCTCTTTGTATTAATAAACTTCCTGGTAGTAAAATGCAGTCGGGAACATCGAGTTTCCAAGGCGTGCCTATTATAATTGGGTGAATTTGCTTCATTGGTTCCAGCAGAGAAGATGAAAATGTGATTTTCCCATAGGGTCTTAAGTAAAAACTATATCCTATGTTGGCAGCTATGTTTTTTGACTGATTCAGAACAAAATGAGCAATCTTCGAATACGACTTTCAATATACCAAATATATGAAGTTTGGTTAAATTTGATTCAGTGGTTTCAGAGGAGAGTGAAAATGCGAAATGCTATCGGACAGACGGATGGACTGACGACAGACGACAGACGCCAAAAAATGGCAATAGGTTAAACTGACCCTTTTGGTCAGGTGAGCTAAAAAACTGAGGGATTCTTTCAGAAAAAAGCTCGAATATCCATTTTTTAAAAGCGGAAGTGTGCTTTCAAAAACTGCAAACTGAAAGCACAAATGTATCTCTTAAAAAGAACTTTCTTATTTTTCTTATCATTTCTTTAATAATTTCAAAATTATTCAGCGATATAGCCATGGGTTTCATTCCATGAAGGAATTTCAAGTAAAATATCTGTATTATAAATTTACACAAATAAAACCGTGCTGATTACTAATCAATTATAACGCATGAGAGCTTAATTGCCTTATTTTAATTAGGTCCTTCATATTAAACTATTCTTTTACGATAAAAGATCAACTAAATACAATAAATACAAAACATTATACTATTGTAGAAGTTCTTCTTCTTATAGTGATACGAAAGACTTAAACTTAAGATTATCATCACGAAATTTTATACACACCCACTATGATAAGTGTATACTGTAAGTAATCTATCTAACTTAGAAAGTTTTTCTTTCATCTTATTTGCTTTATGAATTCAGATATCTGTGATCTTAAATAAACTTACTTGGTTACACAAAGATAAAAATATGCATTGAATAACTATGTGAAAAATTTAATGACGAAATATTAAGTCAATATCTGCACATTATTGACTCGATATTTCTTCATTTAATTGTTCACAGTAATAACCTCATCTAAACTAATTCGGGTTATCTAGGTATAGTTGTTATTTGTTCCATATCATATTTTACAAAGTTTTAAATTATTAACTTTCGAATGGTTGATCTGATCTACTTTGAAGAGACATAAATAACTAAATACCGAAGTTACTGTAAATTTACTTTCTGCATATGCGCATTTCGACAACTTATATCTCTTCAGTGCAGATAAAATCTAAACGTTTGGAAGACCATAAAATCAAAAATGTTAAAATACTGATAGAGAACAAATACCCAATATGATCTAAAAGTAAAGCCAAAATCAGCTAAGGACAGAGCTTTGCATGAGGCAGATACTCCACAATTTTTAACACAATTTACGAAAATTTTTAGATATTGCAAAGTTAGAAATAAAATCGGCTTTCGGGTCAGCACCGAAGTACTGACTACTGGGCTGGTGAATACCCTCGGGGACTGACAGTCCACCGGCAGATTTTGTCGAATAGCAAAATACTGAAGTTACTGTTAATTTATCCTCTGCATATGCGCATTTCGACAACTTATGTCTCATCAGTGCAGATCAAACCAAACATTTGGAAGTCCATCACCCGAGAAACGTGTTAAAGCTGCTAGAGGAAAAATAACAAAAGGATCTAAATAATAGTTAAGCCAAAATTCAGATAAGGACAGAGGTATGCATGAGGGAGATACTCCTTAAACAAAATTTTGTAGAATTTAGATATTGCAATATGCAGAAGCTAAATGTAAAGTTAGTTCGGTATTTTGTTACTTATTACTACTGGGTTGATACCCTGAGGGTGATCACAAACCCAGTAGTCAGGAATTCGGTGCTGACCCGAAAGCTGATTTTGTTTGGAAACTTGCAATGTCTAGATTTTACAAAATTTTTACTAAAAATGAAGGATTATCTCCCTCATGCATACACTTTGTTTTGAGTCGTTTTAACCTGGATATGGGATGTTGTCTCCTTGACATTTACCCCATTTCCTTTCTTTTTGATAGGGAGCTCTGTCCTTAGTGTATTTTGGCTTTTCATTTAGACTTTTTAGTTATTTGTTGTCTGTCCAATTTTACAAAGTTTTGATATATGGTCTTCCAAATTATTTGATTCTATCTGCACTGCAGGGGCATATATTGTCGAAATGCTAAATGCAGAAACTAAATAACTGTTATTCGTTAAATTGTTATTTATTACCACTGGGTCGATTACTCTACTCAGTACTGGCGGACTGCCAGTCTAGGTGGGGTATTTTAGTACGTGGTGCTGACTCAAAAAACATATTTTATTTAAAAACTTGCAATATCTAAATGTTGCAATTTAGCTAAAACTAAGTATTATATCCCTCTTGCATAGCTCTGTCCTAGCGTAATTTAGCTTACATTCAATTTGATTTAATGCTTTATTTATTTAGAGAGGATTACAAACAGTACAAAGGGTACAAAGTTGCTCTTCTCTTTTAGACTTTTATTGGTTATTAGTTCTCTATCAGAATTAATTTTTTTTTATTTATAATCTTCCAGATATTTTGATTCTACCTATACTGCAGAGAAATGGCAATATTCAGAAATTAAAATTACATAAATTTGGTATTTTTTTATTGGATATATGCTGAAAATACATTACAGTTAGTTCGGTATTTTGTTATTTATTACCAATAGGTCGATGCGAGATCGGAAAATTGGACAAACTTGATGAATGTAGGCTGGACCTTCACAGGGAGTTCGCCAAAAAGACCCTCTGGCTGCAGGTAGGTGCATCCAGAACCTTTCATACGAGCCATGATTTCTGAACCCTTCACTCGTAGGGTCCAGTCAGGGGCCTGTTTCAAAGAGGATACCCGATGAAGGTTTGTTAAGAGTGAAAACCGACTTGACACGTGTCGTCCGGAGATTTATAGAGAGTTTGTCAAAATGACCCCTAGGCTGCAGATGGCTACATGCAAGATCTTTGATTTGAGCCATAGGGTCTGACCCCTCCTCTCGTAGGGTCCAGTCAGGGACCGTTTGAAAGAGTGTACCTTAGTGAATACCCTCGATGACTAACAGTCCACCAGCAGAGGCATCGACCCAGTGGTAAAAAATAACTAAATACCGAAGTCGCTGTGAATTTATTTTCTGCTTATGTGCATTTCGACACCTTATGTCTCTCCAGTGCAGATAAAATCTAAACGTTTGAAAGACCATAAAATCAATATGTCCAAACGATCCATAGGCTAGACAACGATAGGAACTCGGGACAGCCGGACTTGGTACCGGCACTAGCAAAAGCCAGCGGTAGGGTTAAACCGGTTTATGGGTACCCAAACCTCCCCTTTATCTGTCCCGTTTCCCTATAGTATAAAAACATACGAATAAAACCCAATACAGGTAGACTACTAACTCCATGACCACAATCTTGAAGGAGAGAAAAATACAATACTTTTGAAAGATGGGTCAAGGGGTGCTCGCCGCTAAACTGCCGGCTAGCTCAAGGAGCCTAGTCTGCTGGTAGAACACTGTCGCACTACGGAAGAAAAATCAAACTCAAAACTTCCCGAAGAGTTTGGTCAAGAATCATCATAAATTTCAGTAGACATCGGCAGTATCAGTGAGAGGCCAGTATGTGTGCAAAATTTTCCGGTCACTAGGTCTCAAAGCTAATTTAACGAATGCAAGCAGAATATCTTGCCGATATCCCCTCGTTTTCATCGATATTTGCCAAAATTCTGCACTAAAGGTTTTTTTTAAAGAAAAAAGTGGTACCCACCCTTCCCCCCGGAACCTCTGGATCCGCCAATGTTTTCAACAGAACTTTGAAAAAAAAATGAGTGGCCTAATAAGGCTTCTGTAAATATTGTATTATAATACCTTTACATGTGCCTGTCCCAAGTCAGGAATATGTTGGTGACTGGCTTGTCCCTGTCTTCTTATGAAATTTTAGTTTCTTGATATTTGGGTTATTGGATGTGGTTTGTTTCCATTGATTTTTTTACTTTTTACCTTTTTGGGGCCATTTAGGGCTTGCTATATGGTGTGAGGTTCCTCACTGTGTTAAAGACCGTACGGTGACCCCTAGATGCTTTGTTTTGGGTCGTTTTAACCTGGATATGGGATGTTGTCTCCTTGACATTTACCCCATTTCCTTTCTTTTTCATATGTGGTATTTGCAAAATTTCACACTTCATGGTCAAGCAAAACATACAGTAATATACAAGTCTTTAAGTCTCGAGTCTAGACTTTATTTTTGACTTAAATAGTTTGACAAATAATCTTCACTAAATTTACAGTATTGTATTATGTTTGGGGTATGAAATATACGTAGAAAAATGAAATTAATGTTAAATTGTTAATAAAATGTAAACATAAAACGGAATCATTAGTGTCATATAATTACAATAATGATTATCATCTTTTTCCACATTACTTTGCATGTTGACCCAATCTTTTCTCAGAAGTTATTGTAGAAACTGAAAAGACAAGTCTTACTACTAGCATATTGTTAAAAATTATTTTCTCTTGTTAATATATGTTGAAGTCTTGTTTTTCAATGAATTTCACACACAGTTCTTCAAGGAATTTCACACACACTGCAACAAAAAAATATTTTATATAGGAGCTATCCGCGTTCTTAAGTTTATGTCGGTTCTATCTTGCTCTTGGGACTAACAAGTACCTGAGTACTTTAATTATATATTTATTGGTTACATTTATATTACAGTTAGGTCTTTTTTTAAGAGTGTTAAGAGTGTGACTGGTTCTTTGTGTCTGTGCTTGCTTAAATGTGTTTGTGTCTGCCTTAATGCGTTCGAATGCGTCTGTTTGTGTTTTAATGTGTCTGTTTGTATGCATTTGTTTTTTTCTCTGTATTTGTGTCCGCATCTATGTGTTTGTCTCTGTAAGCATTTGTGTATATCTGTGTCTGCATATATATGATTGTGATATGTATGTGTGTTTTAGCGTAAGTTTTTATGTTCTGGAGGGTGAATAAAAGGATATGGAGTAAATGCACATGCGACAAAGTCTCTACAAATGCATGGTAGAAAAACAAGCAAAGGAACAACGCTTTTATTGTTGTTCTTCATCTTGAAGTCACCATGAGGCCTAGAGTTACATCTTTTAGTATTTTCGTATCTATTTCCTTGTTTGTGTAAATCTGTCGGTCTAATATACTAGTCTTCCCTCTTTTTTTATCCATCCATTTTTCTGTTTGTCTACCTTCAAACCGTCGGAATATCCATGTACATGACTAATTGTCACCGTATCAACGTATATAGTCGTTTTTCGTATACATATGGATATACAGTAAATATTAATGACAAAGCATCCTAATGTAGTCTACTACGAGCACAGGATCCAAATAAAGGAACCAGTACATCAAAGCAATTATTAATGTAACACACAACAAATAACAAGGTAAAATCCAAAGAAAAATAAACTTAATGTTTTTGATAGATTTATTTAAGATAATGTTCACAAATCAGATCAGTAAAAGTCTGAACTGACTGTAAAAGACTGTAAAAGTTCTTTATATAGTCTTACAAGCGTGACTGTACTATAAAGTCGGTATTTCGATTGTTTCATTTTTTAGCAGGTACTGAATTTTAGAAACCTGGAGGCTGTTCACTTATCGGTAATATGTCTAATAAATTAGTTCGGCTTCTATTAGGTTAAAATTGGTGGTCCATTAGAACAAAATATTAGATACAAAATAAGTGTAATGTGTCCCCAAACTACATGGTCAGTTAATCTATATAAAACTTTTATTTTAGGCCTTATGTTAAGGTCACTTGCAATGTCACGCTTGCAGTTTACAATGACATTTATATAACAAGTGATGAATTAATGTCCAAACTTCAAAATAAAATTATACTTAAAAAAATAGAGAAAAATATTGTCCGAAAACTTAAACTATTATACTTATTAACAAATGATATACGGTAAACAAAAGATGTAAGTTAGGGTAATAACAACATTACCGAACAGCATTGTCAAGAGCTGAAATTCAAAGGGCGAATAAACAAAACAGGTGCAAACACTAAAGGATAAATTGTCATTACATTGTAGCAATGGTCCATACATGGTGCTGACATTTAAAAAAAATGGTTGGTTCAACCAGTTTTATGACTTTAACAAACCTCACTTTCTATTACGCTGTTGTACGATATCTTCTCAACAGCAATTACTATTGAAACGTAGTAGACAGTGAAAAAAATCGTTCATCCTAGTACTAAGCATAAAAAAAAAACAAAACCAAACAAAACTAGTATTAATTGTGTTTGGATGCAAACACAAGAAGTCTCCCAAACGAACTCCCATATCAGAATTCAAAAGCTTAAGATGAGATCCACAGATTTAAAACAACCTTCATGTCAAATTTCATTCAAATCTGAGAACTTTTGATTTTCCCGCCTTTTAACTGAATCCATGGCAACGGTCATCACTTTGACGTTTTGTAGACCGGAACCAAATGTTATACATGTATGGCAACCTTCCTGTAAAATTTCATCAAATTCTGAACACTTAGAGTTTCCCGCCTTTTTAACCGTTTCCATTGCAACGGTCGCCATTTTTAAGTCTTGGAGACCAGAACCCAATTCTACACATGTTAGGCAACCTTCCTGTAAAATTTCATCAAAATCTGAGCACTTTGATTTTCCCGCCTTTTTTACCATTTCCATTGCATAGGTGGCATTTTGAAGTCTTGGACACTGGAACCCAATTGTAAACATGTTAGACAACCTTCCTATAAAATTTCATTCAATTCTGAGCACTTTGATTTTCCCGCCTTTTTTTACCATTTCCATGGCATAGGTCAGCATTTTGAAGTCTTGGACACTGGAATCGAATTCAACACATGTTAGACAACCTTCCTATAAAATTTCATTCAATTCTGAGCACTTTGATTTTCCCGCCTTTTTTTACCATTTCCATGGCATTGGTCGGCATTTTGAAGTCTTGGACACTGGAACCCAATTCTACACATGTTAGACAACCTTCGTATAAAATTTCATTCAATTCTGAGCACTTTGATTTTCCCGCCTTTTTTGGGTGTTTTGATTTTCCCGCCTTTTTTTACCATTTCCATGGCACCAGTCGCCATTTTGAAGTCTTGGAGACCAGAAGTCAATTCTACACATGTAAGGCAACCTATCTGTAAAATTTCATCTAATTCTGAGCACTTTTATTTTCCCGCCTTTTTTACCATTTCCATGGCACCGGTCGATATTTTGAAAATTCCAAGACTGGAATGCACATCTTGGGATGGGGTTCTTTCATCCTGTGAAGTTTGGTTAAGATTGGATCAGTGGTGTCCGAGAAAACTGATGGACAAAGTTGAGGCGGAAAACGGAAGAAAAAGAATAATAACGAGAAGAAAGAAAGAAGAATAATAATAAGAAGAAACGCAACAAAAACAAACAGTCTCCCAAACGAAGTTTGGGAGACTTAATAATAATAACAAGATGTGATTATGATCTTGTGGATCATAGAATGGCTCCCAAACCTCCCATGGACCTAGATTTCAAATTTAATAATGGTAGGCAACATCTGAGAAAATTTTCATCCAATTCGGACCATTTTTAATTTTTTCCGCCTTTTTCTGTTTCCATGGCAACGGGCCCCATTTTGAAGTCTTGGAGACCAAATTTCAATTCTACACATGATAGACAACCTCTGTGTAAAATTTAATCCAAATCAGAGCACTTTAAATTTTCCCACCTTTTTTTCGGTTTCCATGGCAACGGGTGCCATTTTGAAATCTTAGAGACCAGATTTCATTTCTACACATGATAGACAACCTCTGTGTAAAATTTCATCCAAATTGGAGCATTTTGAATTTTCCCGCTTTTTTTCGTTTCCATGGCAACGGCCGCCATTTTGAAATTTTTATGACGAAAAATCAATTGTACGCATGCTAGGCAACCTTCCTGTCAATTTTCATCCAATTTGGAGCACTTTGAATTTTCCCGCCTTTTTTCCGTTCCATGGCAACGGCTGCCATTTTGAATTTTTTATGACCAAAAAACAATTCTATGCATGCTAGGCAACCTTCCTGTCAATTTTCATCCAATTTGGAGCACTTTGAATTTTCCCGCCTTTTTTCCGTTTCCATGGCAACGGGCGCCATTTTGAAAATTCCGGAGGTCAAAGGCACAATTCCACATGGGGTTCCAACTTCCTACCAAGTTTTAATACCCTAGCTCTTACCATCTCTGAGAAAAGTTCCGGACAAATATTTGTGCGGAAGGCAGAAGAATAATAATAACTAGTATTAATTGTGTTTTGATGCAAACACAAGAAGTCTCCCAAACAAACTCCCATATCAGAAATACGATGCAAAATATCATATTGGCACATTCAAATTAAGCTTTCTGTAGAATTTCATCAAATTCTGAGAACTTCTGATTTTCCTGCCTTTTTTACAATTTCCATGGCAATGGTCGCTATTTTAAAGTCTTGGAGACCTGAACTGAATTCTACACATGTTAGACAACCTTCCTGTAAGATTTCATCCAATTTGGAGCACTTTGATTTTCCCGCCTTTTTTACCGTTTCCATGGCAATGGTCGCCATTTTGAAGTCTTGGAGACCGGAACCCAATTCCACACATGTAAAGCAACCTTCCTATAAAATTTCATCCAACTTGGAGCACTTGGATTTTCCCGCCTTTTTTACCATTTCCATGGCAACCGTCGCCATTTTGTAGTCTTGGACACCGGAACCCAATTCTACACATGTAGGGCAACCTTCCTATAACATTTCATCCAATTTGGAGCACTTTGATTTTCCCGCCTTTTTTAAGCGTTTCCATGGTAACGGTTGCAATTTTGAAGTCTTGGAGACTGGAACCCAATTCTACACCTATAAGTCATTTTTTAAGCAATTTTAATTTTCCCGCCTTTTTTGTGTTTCCATGGCAACGGCAGTCATTTTGAAATTTTTTGCCCTAAAAATGTGTTCTACTATCTGTATACATCCTTCCTGTGAAGTTTCGTTCAATTTGGAGCAATTTTAATTTTCCCGCCTTTTTTCCACTTCAATCGCAACAGCGGCCATTTTGAAATTTTTTTGTCCAAAAATGTGTTCTACTATTTGTATACATCCTTCCTGTGAAGTTTCGTTCAATTTGGAGCACTTTCAATTTTCCCGCCTTTTTCCCGTTTCCATGGCAACGGCAGCCATTTTGAATTTTTTTGGCCCAAAAATGTGTTCTACTATTTATATACATCCTTCCTGTAAAGTTTCATTCATTTGAGTTCCGCACAATCTTTAAAACTCATCTGTGAATTTTCATCCAATTCAGGGCACTTTTAATTTTCCCGCCTTTTTTCCACTTCAATCGCAACAGCGGCCATTTTGAAATTTTTTTGTCCAAAAATGTGTTCTACTATTTGTATACATCCTTCCTGTGAAGTTTCGTTCAATTTGGAGCACTTTCAATTTTCCCGCCTTTTTTCCGTTTCCATGGCAACGGCAGCCATTTTGAAATTTTTTGGCCCAAAAATGTGTTCTACTATTTGTATACATCCTTCCTGTAAAGTTTCATTCAATTTGGAGCACTTTTAATTTTCCCGCCTTTTTTCCGTTTCCATGGCAACGGCGGCCATTTTGAAAATTTCAAGACCCAAGTGCACCCAGTGGCATGGGTATCTATCATCCTGTGAAGTTTTATAAAGATCGGACCAATATTCTCCGAGAAAACTTCCGGACAAGTTCAGTGGCGAAGAAGACGGAAGAATAATAAGAATAATAATAATAATAATAATAAGAAACGGTAGTAAAACAATAAGTCTCCCCAAACTCCGTTTGGGAGACTTAATAACATAAAAAAAAAGAAAAAAAAAAAAAAAAAAAAAAAAAAAAAAAACGAATCTTGAATCACAGTTCGGCAAATCATCCATTTTTCAACTAAGGACTGATATCTATCAAAGAACCCTTTAAATTATCATACGAGACAAAACAATTTGAAGTCTTTATTAATAAAGCGATCCTGGAGATACCTATGTCTAATGAGAAAATCTGCATAATGCGTGCCCGCATAACGAATCAACTGTCAAAAACACATTCCATAATTAAAAGGACAATTGTTCAGAGAACAATTGCAAGGTCTTTCCCGGTCATTGTAATGTTTTGTAACGTCTTATGATTGAAATCTTGATGAGATGCACATTGTGTCCAATACATTTGATTTTCAATTTCTAACAGTTCTAAAAGACTGTTCTTATAATAAAAAGACAAAAATTGGCTATGACCTTGACTGATGACCTTGGTGACCTTTGACCTTGGGCTCAAATTGTAGGTCTCTTATTACTGATTAATTTGATATGTTACATGACCATACTATCTGTAAAGGTTTAAAAGTTACACGCAAAAACCGCTTTGTGTAACGCGTCAAGGCCAATAACTCTTTGGGGAGTCATCGGAGAGCTTCGGTCCAAATGAAACAAATGTAGCCCTTGATGTGATGAAGATTTTTGCTGATATAATTTTTCAGCCATCTCTTACGGTTTTTGAGTTTATACGCTAACAAGGTCAAAGGTCACCGATCACCTTCAACCTGGTACTCAAATCTTTTTATGCTGATCACTTTAAATATATATATTTACTATATTATCTGTAAGTGTTTAAGTGTTTAAAAGTTACTCGCAAAAAACCGAGTTACCAAAACGCGTCAAGGGCTATAACCCAAAAACCGTTTGTCGTACCGTTTTCTTTCATTTGAATTAAATGTAGATCTCTATGAGAGGAACATTTTTGCAATATAATGTTTCCATAAATTTTTTATTGTTTCCGAGATATCGCGATAATGAAATTTCAGATGGCGGCCATTTTGAAAATGGCGGACAAAAAATTTTTTTTACCCCAGATTTGTAAACAGGCTCAATAAAGCAACCTGGATACCAAATTTCATCAAAATCCGACAACTTTGAAAAATCGACAAAATTCTTTCAAAGGGCAATAACTCATATAAAGAGTCGTCGAATCTCTTAGGACCAAATTTAACAAAGTTACGTCTCATGATAATGAACATTTTTCCCATTATATGTTTTCAGTTGTCTATTACTGTTAACGAGTTGAAGCGATAACAAGGCTTAAGGTCATCGATGACCTTGACCGGTGACCTTTGACCTTGACATTTTTTGATGGCCATATATGACTTATGAACAATGGTGAAGGTTTCAGGTTTGTATGACTTATCGTTTTGGAGTATTTAGCTTTAACAGAAACTCAAAATCTTTCAAAGGGCAATAACTCATATAAAGAGTCGTCGAATCTCTCCGAACCAAATGTAACAAAGTTGCATCTCATGATAATGAACATTTTTTCCATTATATGTTTTCAGCCGTCTATTACTGTTTACGAGTTGAAGCGTTAACAAGGCTTAAGGTCATCGGTGACCTTGACCGGTGACCTTTGACCTTGACATTTTTAGATGGCCATATATGACTCATGAACAATGTTGAAGGTTTCAGGTTTCTACGACTTATCGTTTGGGAGTATTTAGCATTAACGAAAACTCAAAATCTTTCAAAGGGCAATAACTCATATAAAGAGTCGTCAAATGTCTTCGGACCAAATGTAACAAAGTTGCGTCTCATAATAATGAACATTTTTCCCATTATATGTTTTCAGCCATCTGTTACGGTTTTTGAGTTTAAGCGATAACAAGGGGTAAGGTCAAAGGTAAAAGTCACCGATGACCTTCGACCTTGACGTTTTTAGATGTAACTTATATCAACTAAGAATAATGGTGAAGGTCCCATGTCTCTACGACTAACCGTTTAGAAGTTTTGAGCGATGACGGAAATTGAAAATCTAAAAAAGGGCAATAACCTCCCAAAAAAGTAAGCGCACGGTTTCGGACCAAATGTAATGAAGTTCCGTCGTGACCTAACGAACATTTTCCCCATTACACTTCATCAGCTATCTTTTACGGTTTTCGAGTTTAAGCGATAACAAGGTTTTTTGCTTTTGGGGAGATAACTCCGTAACGGAAAAAAATTTCGACTAGCAGCGTAATGTCCGAATAGCCCTTTACCGTACAATATTTGTCGCAAAAGACCATTACGACATGTTGCGAACTGTCTCTGGCAAATCTGTTTGAAAGATGGCGGAAGAAAAAAATAATAATAACTAGTATGTAAATTGTTCGAAGAACAATTGCTAGGTCTTTCCCTGATGTTGCGTCATAGTGTTCTAATTATTGATTCATGGATAAAACCATTATTCTAAGCTAAATATGTACATTTATTGATTCTTTTACATGATATACGATTTTTGGCTGTGACCTTGACCTTTGACCTTGACCTCATTTTGAAGGTCATGTCTTGCTGAACATTTTTCTTCAATGATTTTTGAGCTATAGACAAAAACCCAAATTCGGACATCAAAAATCGGTTTTTGGTCCATAGACCCAAAACGGTTGGTCCAATCATTTCGGACCAATGTAACAAATGTAGATCTCCACAAGACACACATTTTCTCCATTACATTTTATCAGCTATCTATTACGGTTTCCGAGTTAATCCAATAACAAGGTCTTAGGTCAAAGTTCAAAGTGACCAATGGCCTTTGACCTTGGTATTTTTAGATGTAACACATATCACCTACGATGAATGGAAAAGGTTTCAGGCTTCTATCTCTTACCGTTTTCGAGAAAAACGTAGTCAAAGATGTAACGAAATTTTGCGGGGGCATAACTCATGAACAGTGCACCTTAGAGTTTCGGTCCAAATGTAACGAACGTCCGTCATGACCTAACAAACATTTTTGCCATTACATTTCTTCAGCTATCTCTTATGGTTTCTGAGTTTATCCCATAACAAGGTTTTTCGGACTTTGGGCGAAAACTCGTGAACGAAAAAAGATTTTCGACCGTTCCCTATTTCTTATCAACTAGACATGGTCCTAACTATTGTGCAAAAATATCAAAAGGATATGTCCAGCCAATTTTCTGAAAATCAGGCAGAAAAGAAGAAGAAGAATAACTAGTATGTCAATTGTTCGAAGAACAATTGCTAGGTCTTTCCCTGATGTTGCGTCATAATGTTCTAATTATTAATTCATGGATAAAACCAATATTCTAAGCTAAATATGTACATTTATTTATTCTTTATCATGAAATACGATTTTTGGCTGTGACCTTGACCTTTGACCTTGACCGCATTTTGAAGGTCATGTCTTGCTGAACATTTTTTGCATTAAATATACGTTTGTATCTTCAATGGTATTTGAGCTATGGGCAAAAAACCCAAATTCGGACATCAAAAATCGGTTTTTGGTCCATAGATCCAAAACGGTTGGTCCAATCATTTCGGACCAAATGTAACAAATGTAGATCTCATCAAGACACACATTTTCTCCGTTACATTTTATCAGCTATCTGTTACGGTTTCCTAGTAAATCCAGTAACAAGGTCTGAGGTCAAAGTTCAAAGTGACCAATGACCTTTGACCTTGGTATTTTTAGATGTAACACATATCACCTACGATGAATGGAAAAGGTTCCAGGCTTCTATCTCTTACCGTTTTCGAGAAAAATGTAGTCAAAGAAGTAACGAAATTTTGCGGGGGCATAACTCATGAAAGGTCCACCGTAGAGTTTCGGTCCAAATGTAATGAAGGTCTGTCATGACCTAACAAACATTTTTGCCATTACATTTCTTCAGCTATCTCTTATGGTTTCTGAGTTTATCCCATAACAAGGTTTTTCGGACTTTGGGCGAAAATTCGTGAACGAAAAAAGATTTTCGACCGTTCCCTATTTCTTATCAACTAGACATGGTCCTAACTATTGTGCAAAAATATCAAAAGGATATGTCCAGCCAATTTTCTGAAAATGAGGTAGAAAAGAAGAAGAACTTCAAGAAGAAGAAGAACTAGATTTGCAATTGCAAGCAATAGCTAATGTCGCCCCTGGCAGCCAATTTGATGTTTCCATCTTGTTCTCGGCTTCAAAATCTACCTAGAAATAAATTTTCGTTGAAATCCGACAACATAGAAATTTTGACGTATTTTGGCGGCCATGGTTTATAAATTGCAAATATTTTGATTTTTATAAACCATGGCCTCTGCCACCCCTACAGGCATGCCTTACCTCCTAAAATGACAAATAAGATGATTTTTATAAACCATAGCCTCCGCCACCCCAACAGCTATGCCTTACCTCCTAAAATGACAAATGCGATGATTTTTATAAACCATGGCCTCCACCACCCCTACAGCCATGCCTTACATCCTTAAATGACAAATGCGATGATTTTCATATAATATGGCCTCCGCCACCCCTACAGCCATGCCTTATCTCCTATGATGACAAATGCGATGATTTTTATATACCATGGCCTCCACCACCCCTACAACCATGCTTTACCTCCTAAAATGACAAATGCGATGATTTTTATATACCATGGCCTCTGCCACCTCTACAGCCATGCCTAACCTCCCATGATGACAAATGCTATGATTTTTATATACCATGGCCTCCGCCACCCCTACAGCCATGCCTTACCTCCTAAAATGACAAATGCGATGATTTTTAAATTCCATGGCCTCCTCCACCCCTACAGCCATGCCTTACCTCCCATGATGACAAATGCTATGATTTTTATATACCATGGCCTCCGCCACCCCTACAGCCATGCCTTACCTCCTAAAATGACAAATGCGATGATTTTTATATACCATGGCCTCCTCCACCCCTACAGCCATGCCTTACCTCCTAAAATGACAAATGCGATGATTTTTATATACCATGGCCTCTTCCACCTCTACAGCCATGCTTACCTCCCATGATGACAAATGCGATGATTTTTATATACCATGGCCTCCGCCACCCCTACAGCCATGCCTTACCCCCTAAAATGACAAATGCGATGATTGTTATATACCATGGCCTCCGCCACCCCTACAGCCATGCCTTACCTCCTAAAATGACAAATGCAATGATTTTTATATACCAAGGCCTCTGCCACCTATAAACTAAAAAACCAATTTTCATTGACCATTACTTATGCAAGAGATTTATTCAGTAAACATACAAAAGCATATTTACAATAACGAATTATATAGAATGTATCATTTTAAGAAAAAATATTGATACTTTACTTTATTTAACATTTAATCAATCAACTAAGTCACTATGAACTTAGGTCAGCGAGCAGAACAATTTCTATTCACCGATACTCTAGCTTAAATTTGACCAAGAATACTTATCTAAAACAAGAATAGTGGAATCACCTTGAAGGAATGAAGGATTCATATAAGGAATCAAAGAATGACAGTGAAGAATGAAGGAATGAGATTGAATGGCAGTATCAAAAAGTGATGGAATTAAAAAATAACATAGTGAGGGAAATACAGAATCAAAGAGTAAGGAAAGTATATAATCACAATGAAAGGAAATAAGTAATGAAAGAAAGAGGTAATGAAGGTATAACAAAGTGAGGGATTTAAAAAATGGCAGTAATAAATGAAGAAATGAAAGAGTGTAGAATGGATGAATCAGAGTAATGAAATAAAGGAATACTATAGTGAGGGAATGAGGAAATAACAAGAAGAGGCAGTTAGGGAATGAAGGAGTTCAGGAATGAAGAAATGATGACATGAGGGAAATAAAGGGCTACGCCAAGCGCAGCATGATACGACCGCAGCATGTCGACCACTGAAATTTGAACAAGTGTAAACTAAAATGAATGTGGACACAGTAATTTGCTGGACACAATAAGGACATTGGCACATTAATTACCTGGACACAAACTGGTGAAAATAAAGGGCTACACCGAGTGCATCATGTTCATCACTGAAATTGAACAAGTGTATCTCAAAATGAATGAGGACACAGTAAAGAGCTTGATACAGTAATAAAATGGACACAATTAAGAGCTTGACCCAGTAATAAGCTGCACACAAACTATTAACCCTTATAATTCCTTGGCCCCTTTGATCCCTTGTAGCTCGGAAATGGTAAGAGCTATGCTAAATAGGTTGTGTAATAATGAAATATATGTCAAGAGCAATTCAAAGAAAAAAAATCCCTTCGAAATTTGATGAAAAATAAAGATTTCACATATTTCGAAAAATTGCAATTTCGGCCCCTTTGATCCCTAGTTGCTGGGAAACGGTAAGAGCTATGCCAAATCAATTGACATACTACTGAAATCTTATATCAAGAGGAATCCAAAGAAAAAAACTCCATCAAAATCGGATGAAAAATAAAAATTTTAGGTAATCTACAAATTTGCGAATTTAGTCCCCATTCGGCTCCCCATAGCTCCAAAAAAAAAAAAAAAAACAAGTTATCAAAAATTTGATGTTGCAGCTCTATTATCATTTTCAAAATGAATCCATTGCAAAAAACCATCAAAATCGGAATAAAAATTAAAAAAATGAAATTTTTGAAAATCCCCCCTTTTTGGCCCCATTTAACTTGTAAACGGTACATGCCACGCAAAATCCGTTGCATAATACTGATAGGAAATGAAATTAGGAACACACTGAAAGAATCCCATCAAAATCCAATAAATAATAAATATTCTACAGCCAAATATGTGAAAACACCCAATTTTGCCCTTTTTGGCCCCTCTTTAAAAGACGGGAGGGGCCAAAATTACCAAAACACACCCCAGTCTTCCTTTTGTGCCAAGGAACACTGTGGTAAAATTTCATAAGGATTGGTCAACTGGAACTTAAGTTATTGACCAAAAACAAAAGTGTCTACAGACGACGACGCCGGACGACAACGACGACGACGACAACGACGACGACGACGACGACACCGACGACGACGACAGCGCCATACCATTATACGACCTCAAATTTTTTGCGGTCGTATAAAAAGGAATGACAGATTGGGGAAATGATAGGATGACGGAGTGAGAAAATGAAGGAATTACAAGTTGAGAGAATGAACGAACTGTTGAGATGGGAGAAGATATTGTTGTAGTAAAGGATTCCAGACCTACATATTGTTGTAACTGAAAATTCAAGACAAAGATATTGCTGTATTTGAGGATTCCAATAGTAGAAATTGTTGTAGTTTAGGATGCCAAACCTAGATATAATTGTAGTTGAGGATCTCAGACCTAGATTTTAGTTGAGGATTCCGGACACAGATATAGTTGTAACTGAAGATCCAATAGATAGCTATTGTTGTATTTGAGGATTGCAGACGTTGATATAATTGTAGTTAACAATACCAATTGTAGATGTTGTTGCAGTTGAGGATTCCAAACGCAGATGTTGTTGTAGTTTATGATACCAGATGCAGATATGGTTGTATTTGAGAATTCCAGACGCAGATTTTGTTACAGCTTATGATTCCTGCCCTAGATATTGTTTTAGGTAATGATTCGATAAGGAAATGTTGTTATAGTTGAGGATTCCAGACGCAGATATTATTGTAGCTGAAGATGCCAGATATTGTTGTAGATGAGGATTTCATACGTAGATATTGTTGTAACTGAAGATCAAAGACGTATATATGGTTGTAACTGAAGATCAAAGACGTAGATATTATTGTAATTGAGGATTCCAAACTTAATTATTATTGAAGATGAGTGTTCTTGACATAGATATTGTTTTAGTTGATGATTTCAGACGTAAATGTTGTTGTAGTTAAGGATACCAGACTCAAATATTGTTGTAGTTCAGGATACCAGACACAGATATTGCTTTAGTTAAGGATACCAGACAAAGATATTGTTGAATTTAAGGATACCAGAGGCAGATATTGTTGTAGTTAAGGAAACCAGATGCAGATAATGTTGTAGTTAAGGATACCAGACCAGACGCAGATATTGTTGAAGTTGAGGATACCAGATGCAGATATTGTTGTAGTTAAGGATAACAGATGCAGATATTGTTGAAGTTAAGGATACCAGATGAAGATATTGTTGTAGTTAAGGAAACCAGACACAGATATTGTTGTGGTTAAGGATACCAGATGCAGATATTTTTGTAGTTAAGGAAACCAGATGGAGATAATGTTGTAGTTAAGGATACCAGACCAGATGCAGATATTGTTAAAGTTAAGGATACCAGATGCAGATATTTTTGTAGTTAAGGATACCAGATGCAGATAATGTTGTAGTTAAGGATACCAGACGAAGATATTGTTGTAGTTAAGGATACCAGACGCAGATATTGTTGTAGTTAAGGATACCAGACGAAGATACTGTTGTAGATAAGGATACCAGACAAAGATGTTGTTGTAGTTAAGGATACAAGACACAGATACTGTTGAAGTTAAGGATACCAGACGCAGATATTGTTGGAGTTAAGTATACCAGACCAAGATATTGTTGTAGTTAAGGATACCAGATGCAGATATTGTTGAAGATAAGGATACCAGACGAAAATATTGTTGTAGTTAAGGATACCAGACGCAAATATTGTTGTAGTTAAGGATACCAGACGAAGATATTGTTGTAGTTAAGAATAGCAGACGCAGATATTGTTGTAATTGAAGATCCAATATTGTTGTATTTGAGGATTCCAGACATTGATATTATTGTAGTTAAGGATACTAATTGAAGATGTTGTTGCTGTTGAGCATTCCAGACACAGATATTGTTGTAGTTTATGATACCAGACGTAGATATGGTCGTATTTGAGAATTCCAGACGCAGATATTGTTGTAGCTTCGGATGCCAAATATTGTTGTAGATGAGGATTCCATCCGCAGATATTACTGTAATTTAGGATACAAGACGCAGATATTGTTGTAGTTTACGATACCAGACGCAGATATTGTTGTAGCTTAGGATGCCAGATATTGTTGTAGTTAAGGATACCAGACGCAGATATTGTTGTAATTGAAGATCCAATACATAGGTATTGTTGTTATTGAGGATTCCAGACATTGATATTATTGTAGTTAAGGATACTAATTGTAGATGTTGTTGCTGTTGAGCATTCCAGACGCAGATATTGTTGTAGTTTATGATACCAGACATATATATGGTTGTATTTGAGAATTCCAGACGCAGATATTGTTGTAGCTTATGATTCCAGATGAAATATTGTTTTAAATAACTAAATACCGAAATTACTGTGAATTTACTTTCTGCATATGCGCATTTCGACAACTTATGTCTCATCAGTGCAGATAAAATCTAAACGTTTGGAAGACCATAAACTCAAAGATGTTTAAAAACTGATAGAGAACAAATAACCAAAGTGATCTAAAAGTAAAGCCAAAATCAGCTAAGGACAGAGCTTTGCATGAGGGAGATACTCCTTAGTTTTCAATAAAATTTACAAAATTTTCGATATTATAAGGTTTCAAAAATAATCGGCTTTCGGGTCAGCACCGAAGTACTGACTACTGGGCTGGTGAATACCCTCGGGGACTAACAGTCCACCAGCAGTGGCATCGACCCAGTGGTAACAAATAACTAAATTGATGATTTGATATGGAGATGTTGTTGTAGATGAGGATTCCAGATGCAGATATTGTTGTAGCTTCGGATGCCAGATATTTATATAGATGAGGATTCCATCCGCAGATATTACTGTAATTTAGGATACCAGACTCGGATCATGTTGTAGTTAAGGATACCAGATTCAGATATTGCTGTAGTTTAGGATACCAGACGCAGATATTGTAGTTTAGGATACCAGATGCAGATATTGTTGTAGCTTAGGATGCCATATATTGTTGAAGATGAGGATTCCAAACGTAGATATTGTTGTAACTGAAGATCAAAGATGTAGATATTGTTGTAATTGAGGATTCCAGACGTAATTATTGTTGAAGATGAGTGTTCCTGACGTAGATATTGTTTTAGCTGATGATTTCAGACGTAAATATTGTTGTATTTACGGATACCAGATGCAGATATTGTTGTTCTTAAGGATACCAGACGCAGATATTGTTGTAGTTAAGGATACCAGACGCAGATATTGTTGTAGTTAAGGATACCAAACGCAGATATTGTTGTCGTTAAGGATACCAGACGCACATATTGTTGTAATTGAGGATTCCAGACGTAATTATTGTTGAAGATGAGTGTTCTTGACGTAGATATTGTTTTAGCTGATGATTTCAGACGTAAATATTGATGTATTTAAGGACAGACCCAGATATTGTTGTAGCTAACGATATCAGACGCAGATGTTGTTGTAGATGAGGATTCCATACGTATATATTGTTGTAGTTAAGGATTCCAGACGCAGATATTATTGTAGATGAGGATTCCATACATAGATATTATTGTAACTGAAGATCAAAGACGTAGATGTTGTAGTTGAGGATTCCAGACGTAATTATTGTTGAAGATACCAGACATAGATATTGTTTTAGATGTTGATTTCAGATATAAATATTGTTGTAGTTAAGAATACCAGATGCAGATATTGTTGAAGTTAAGGATACCAGACGAATATTGTTGTAGCTAAGGATACCAGATGCAGATATTGTTGAAGTTAAGGATACCAGAAGCATATATTGTTGTTCTTAAGGATACCAGACAAAGATATTGTTGAAGTTAAGGATACCAGATGCAGATATTGTTGTAGTCAAGGATACCAGACGCAGAGAATGTTGTAGTTAAGAATACAAGATGCAGATATTGTTGTAGTTAAGGATACCAGACGCAGAGAATGTTGTAGTTAAGAATACAAGATGCAGATATTGTTGTAGTTAAGGATACCAGATGCAGATATTGTTGAAGTTATGGATACCAGACGCAGGTATTGTTGTAGTTAAGGATACCAGATGTAGATATTGTTGTAGTTAAGGATACCAGATGCAGATATTGCTGTACTTAAGTATACCAGACGAAGATATTGTTGAAGTTAAGAATACTAGACAAAGACATTGTTGTAGTTCAGGATACCAGATGCAGATTTTATTGTAGTTAAGGATACCAGACGCAGATAATTTTGTATTTAAGGATACCAGACACAAATATTGTTGAATTAAAGTATACTAGACGCAGATATTGTTGTAGTTAAGGATACCAGATGCAGATATTATTGTAGTTAAGGATACCAGACGCAGATATTATTGTTGAAGTTAAGGATACCAGACAAAGATATTGTTGTAGCAAGGATACCAGACACAAATATTGTTGAAGTTAAGGATACTAGACGCAGATATTGTTGTAGTTAAGGATACCAGATGCAGATATTGTTGAAGTTAAGGATATCAGACGGAGATATTGTTGCAGTTAAGGATACCAGATGCAGATATTGTTGTTGTAAAGGATACCAGATGAAGATGTTATTGTACTTTAATATACCAGATGCATATATTGTTGTACATAAGGATACCAGATGCATATATTGTTGTACATAAGGATACCAGACCCAGATAATGTTGTAGATAAGGATACAGACTCAGATAGTGTTGTAGTTAAGGATTAAAGAGGATGCCAGATGTAGGTATTGTTGTAGATGAGGAAATGAAATGTAGATATTGTTGTAGTTGAGGATTCAATACGTAGATATTGTTGTTACTGAAGATTCAAGACGTGAATATTGTTGAAATTGAGGATTTCAAACTTACCGGTAGATATTGTTTCAGTTTAGGATTCCAGACATAGATATTGTAGTAGTTAATGATTCCAGATGGTAGAAATCACTGTAGTAAGGATAAGGATATTAAATGTAGATATTGTTTGTAGAGATATTATTGCTTTTGTAGATGAACATGCTGAAATATATAGTTGTAGTTAAGGATTGCAGTGGGGAGAGAGGTAAGGAAGGAACAATTGAGTGGAGGAATGATGGAATGACAGTTAAAAATGAAAAAAATAACAAAGTAAGGGAATGGAGGAAAACAAAGAAAAAGGAAAGTAAGGAATCACAGAATGAAGAAATGAAGGAATAAGGAGTGGGGGAGTGACGAAATGGCAGAGTTAGGGAATGAACGAATGACAGGATGAGAGAATAAAGGAAAGGAAGACTAAGATAATGGCAGAATCAAAAAGTGTATGAATTAAAGAATCACACTAGGGAATGAAGGAATAGAAGAGAGGCAATGAAGGAATGGAAGTTAAGAATGAATGAATTAGAGAGTGAAAAATGAAGGAAAGCCAACAGAAGAAAGGAAGATTGAGGTAATTAAGGACAAGGGAATGAAGGAATAATGAAGTGGGTGCAATTAAGGAATGACAAAGTGGGGGCAATGAGGGAATGATAGAATAAGGAAATGAAGAAATCAGAGTGAAAGAATAAAGTATTATGCAGTTAGGGAATGAAGGAATAAAAGAGTTATAGGGTGAAGGAATAAATAATCAAGGAATGAGGGAATGGAGGAATTACAGAGTTATAGAATGAAGGAAAGGAAGAGTGAGAGAATAACGGACTCAAAGAGTGAAGGGATAAAGAATCATGGAGTGAAGGAATGAAGGAATTACAGAGTAATAGAAAGAAGGAAAGGAAGAGTGACAGAATGAAGAAATCATAGAGTGAAGGGATAAAAAATCATGGAGTGAGGGAATGAAGGAATTAGTTATAGAAAGAAGGAAAGGAAGAGTGATAGAATGAAGGAATCATCGAGTGAAGGGATAAAGAATCGTGGAGTGAGGGAATGAAGGAATTACAGAGATATAGAATGAGGGATAGGAAGAGTGATAGAATGATGGAATCAAAGGGTGAAGGAATAAATAATCACTGAATGGAGAATGAAGGAATTACAGATTTAAGAATGAAGGGTAGGAAGAATGAGAGAATGACGGACTCAAAGAGTGAAGGACTAAAGAATCATGGAGTGAGGGAATGAAGGAATAAAAGTTATAGAATGACAGAAAGAATGAAGGAGAGGAAGATTGAGAGAATAGAGGAATCAAAGACTGCAGGAATTAAAGAATCAAGTGGTGAGGGAGTGAAGGGATTACAGAGAGGAATGAAAGTTAGGAAATGAAGGAAACACAGGGGGAAGATTTAATGAATGGCAATAGAAAAAAGGGAGAGTGAGGGAATAAATGGTGAGGGAATGAAAGGAACGGTGGAGTGACCAAATTAAATGATGGGGTGAAGGGAAGACAGATATGACAGTGAGAGAATTCAATAAAAGAAGAGTGACAGAATCAAAGAGTTAAGTAATTAAAACACCACATGGTGAGGAAAATAAAGGAATTACAGAGAGAAAAAAAAAGGAATGGAAGATAGGGAATGAATGAATCACAGGGTGAAGAATTCAAAGATAACAATAGAAGAAAGGAAGAGCAAGGGAATGAAGGAAAGATGGAACAAGGGAAATAAGGAATGACAGAGTAGGGGAATGGAGGAAGATAATAACAGAAAGAAAAAGTGGGGAAATAAAGGGTGGAGGGAATGAAAGACGACAGAATTATGGAATAAAGGAATGAGTGAGTGAAGGGGTGAAGGAATAACAGAGTAAGAGAAAGAAGGAAAGGAATCAGAGAAGGAATTAAAGAATCATGTGGTACAGGAATGAAGGAATTAAGAGGCAATGAAGAAATCATAGCGGAAAGAATGAAGGAATGACAAAAGAAGAAAGGAAGAGAAAGGGAATAAAGGGTGAGGGAATGAAGGAATGTTGGAGCAAGGGAATTGAGAAATGACAGTGGGGGAATGAAGGAATAAAGGAGTGAAGGAATGAAGGAATGACAAGAGTGAGGGAATGAAGGAAAGGAACAATGAGACAATGGCGGATTCAAAGAGTGAAGGATTCAAAGAATTATGCGGTATTGGAATGGATGAATTACATAGAGGGAATAAAGGAATGGAAGACTTAGGGAATGAGAATGAAGGAATCAAAGGGTGAAGAATGCAGGAATTACAAGAAAAGAAAGGGATAGTAAGGGAATGAATTAACGGGAACAAAGGCAGTGGAATACCAAAGGAACAAGGGGAGTAATAATTACAAAATCATAGTGAAGGAATGAAGGAATGAATGAGTGGTAAATAACAAAATACTGAAGTTAATGTTAATTTATATTCGGCATATGTGCATTTGAAATGAAGGAATGACGGCCTGAGGGAATAAAGGAATGACAGGGGTGAGAGAATGAAGAAAAGGAAGAAAGAATAGCAGAATCAAAGAGTTAAAGAATTACAGAATTACAGCATGAGGGAATGGAGGAATTACAGAGAGGCACTGAAGGGAGGGAAAAGTTGGGAAATAAAGGAATCAGACAGTGAAGAATGAAGGAATAACGGTAAGGGATGAAAGAATAAGAGAGTTATGGAATAAAGAATCAGTGAAGAATGAAAAATAATAATAGAACAAAGAAGACTGAGGGAATGAAGGGGAGGAATAACAAGGGAAATAAGGAATAAAAGAGTGTAGGAATGAAGGAAAAACGTAGTGGGAGACTGACAAAATGAACGGCATGTTAGGAATGAATGATTGATAATATATCAGATGTAGATATTATTGTATCTGAGGATTGCAGATCGGGATTTCAAACAATCATTATTGTAATCCCCATTTAAAACTGTACATCCCACTATTTAAACAGGAGTCCAGTAAAACAAAAAATCATTTATGTAAACACCGCAAAAACTACACATGCTGCCATATACAGAGGAAACCAAAAGAACAAATAACAACACTGTTCACATCATAATAAGGAATTACGCCATGTGCAGCATGACACAAATGCAGCAGATCAACCACGACGACTGCACCATTCCATTACACTACCTCATAGTGTTTGCCTCTTATATAAATTGTACACATTCCACTTCACAAACATGAGTCGAGTGGCATCAACTTGTCATAAGAACTGCACACATCCAAAAATACAAACAGGACTCCTGGATAACAAATAATTCATACTGTTATCATTATAAAAAAATGTACACAACCCTACATACAAACAGGAGTCAAGTGAAAAAACTATCGATACCGTAATCATCATAAAAACTGTACACATCCCTATATACAAACAGGAGTAAAGTGGAACAAACAATCAATACTGTAATCATCATAAAAACTGTACACATCCCACCACATCAACAGGAGTCAAGTGGAACAAACAACCAATACTGTAATCATCATAAAAACTGAACACATCAACCTGAGAAAACAGTAGTCAAGTCATACAAATCATCAATACTGTATCCATCATAAAAACTGTACACATCCCACCATACAAACAGGAGTCAAGTGAAACAAACAATCAATAATGCAATCCTGACAAAAACTGAACACATCAAATCATACAAACAGGAGTCAAGTGGAACAAACAATCAATACTGAAATCATCATAAAAACTGTACACATCCCAACATACAAACAGGAGTCAAGTGGAACAAACAATCAATACTGTAAACATCATGAAAACTGTATACTTCCCACCATACAAACAGGAGTCACATTGAACAAACAATCAATGCTGTAATCATCATAAAAATTGTTCACATCCCACCATACAAACATGAGTCAAATGAAAAAAACCATCAATACCATAATCATTATAATAACTGTAAATACCCCCCCCCCCCCACAAACAGGATTCAAGTGGAACAAACAAACCATACATCATAGGAACTGTACACACCCCATCATACAAACAGGAGTCAAGTGGAACAAACAATCAATATTGTCATCATTTTGAAAACTATATATCCCACCATACAAACAGGAGTCAAGTGGAACAAACAATACTGTAATCATCATATAAACTGAACGCATCGAACCATAGAAACAGTAGTCCAGTCAAACAAATCATCAATACTGTTATCATCATAAAAACTGTAAACACCCCCCACCCCACAAACAGGATTCAAGTGGAACAAACAATCAATACATCATAGGAACTGTACACACCCCATCATACAAACAGGAGTCAAGTGGAACAAAGAATCAATACTGTCATCATTTTGAAAACTATACGTCCCACCACACAAACAGGAGTCAAGTGGAACAAACAATCAATACTGCAATCCTCATAAAAACTGAACACATCAAACCATACAAACAGGAGTCAAGTGGAACAAACAATCTATACTGTTTTCATCACAGAAACTGTACACATCCCACCCTTCAAACAGGAGTCAATTGGAACAAAACATCCATTCTGTAATCATCAAAGAAACTGTACAAATCCCACAAAACAAACAGGATTAGATTTGAATAAACTATCAATACTGTTATCATTATAAAACTAAACATCCCACCATTCAAACAGGAGGCAAGTGGAACAAACAATCAATATTAAAAGCAACATAAACACTGAACACATGCCACCATACAAACAGGAGTCAAGTGGAACAAACAATACAGTAATAATGACAAATAATGAACGCATCCCACCATACAAACAGGAGTCAACTGGAATAAAAATTAAATACTGTAATCATTTTAAAAACTGTCCACATCCCACCATACCAACAGGAATGACAGTTAAGTGGAACAACCAACACAGTAATAATGACAAATAATGAACGCATCCCACCATACAAACAGGAGTCAACTGGAATAAAAATTAAATACTGTAATCATTTTAAAAACTGTACACATCCCACCATAAAAATAGGAGTCAAGTGGAACAAAAATGCAATACTGTAATTATTTTAAAAACTGTACATATCCCACCATAAAAATAGGATTCAAAAACTGAATGCATAGAACCATACAAGCATGAGTCAAGTGCAACAAACAATCAATACTATTATCATCATAAAAACTGTACACATCCCACCATGAAAACAGGAGTCAAGTGGAACAAAACATCAATGGTGTAATTACATATCCCACAATACAAAGAGGACTCCATTTGAACAAACTATCAATACTGTAATCATTATAAAACTTAACATCCCACCATACAAGCATAAGTCAAGTGGAACAATCACTACTATTATTATTATAAACACTGAACACATCCCACCGTACAAAAAGGAGTCAAGTAGAACAAACAATACTGTAATCATTACACATCCCATCATACAAACAGGAGTCCAAAAGACAAGTGGAACAAACGATCAATACTGTAATCATCAATATAACTGTACACATTCTACCCTACCATCAGGAGTCAAGTGGAACAAACAATCAATACTTCAATCATCATAAAAACTGTACACATCCCACCAACAATCAGGAGTCAAGTGGAACAAACCATCAATACTCTAATCATCATAAAAAATCAATACATCCAAATATACATACTGTAGTCCAGTCAAACAAACCATAAATACTGTAATCATCGTAAGAACTGTACACATCCTACCATACAAACAGGAGTCAAGTGGAAAAAACTATCAATACCGTAATTATTATAATAACTGCAAAGAACCCCATACAAACAGGATTGAAGTTGAACAAACAATCAATACTGTAATCATCATACAAACTGTACATATCCCACCATACAAACAGGATTGAAGTTGAATAAACAATCAATACTGTAATCATCATACCAACTGTACACATCCCACCATACAAACAGGAGTCAAGTGGAACAAACAATCAATACTGTAATCATTTCAAAAACTGTACACATCAGAGCATACAAACAGGAGTCAAGTGGACAAACAATCATCATAAAAACTGAAGGCATCGAACCATACAAACAGCAGTCCAGTCAAACAAACCATAAATACTGTATCATCATAAAAACTGTACACATCAAACCATAGAAACAGAAGTCAAGTGGAACTAACAATCAATACTGTTATCATCATAAAAACTTTACGCATCCCACCATACAAAAAGAAGTCAAGTGGAACAAACAATATATTCCGTTATCTTCACAGAAGCTGTACACATCCCACCATACAAACATGAATCAAGTGGAACAAACAATCAATACTGCAATCCTCATAAAAACTGAACACATCAAACCATACAAACAGGAGTCAAGTGGAACAAACAATCAATACTATTATCATCATAAGAACTGTATACATCCCACCATATAAACAGGAGTCAAGTGGAACAAACATCAATACTGTAATCAACATAGAAACTGTACAAATCCCACAAAACAAACAGGATTCCATTTGAACAAACTATCAATACTGTAATCATTATAGAACTAAACATCCCACCATAAAAACAGGATTCAAGTGGAACAAATCATCAATCTTCATAAAAACTGTACACATCCCACCATAACAACAGGAATAAGAGTTAGTTGGAACAACAATACTGTAATAATGATAAATACTGAACACATCCCAAATTCAAAACGGAGTCAAGTGGAAAAAACAATCAATACTGTAATTAATCATCATAAAAACTAAATGCATCCGATCATTCAAACAGTAGTCCAGTAAAACAAATCATACATACTGTAATCATCATAACAACTGTACACATCCCACCATACAAACTGGAGTCGAGTGCAAAAAAATAATACTGTAATCATCATAAAAACTGTACACATCCCACCATACAAACAGGAGTCAAGTGGAAAATATATAAATACTGTAAACATCATAAAACTGTACACATCCCACCAAATATACAGGAGTCAACATACAAAAAACCCAAAAACATCAATACTGTAACTGTACACATCCCGCCATACAAACAGGAGTCAAGTGGAAAATATATAAATACTGTAAACATCATAAAACTGTACACATCCCACCAAATATACAGGAGTCAACATACAAAAAAACCAAAAACATCAATACTGTAACTGTACACATCCCACCAAATATACAGGAGTCAACATGCAAAAAAACCAAAAACATCAATACTGTAACTGTACACATCCCGCCATACAAACAGGAGTCAAGTGGAAAATATATAAATACTGTAAACATCATAAAAACTGTACACATCCCACCAAATATACAGGAGTCAACATACAAAAAACCCCAAAACATCAATACTGTAACTGTACACATCCCGCCATACAAACAGGAGTCAAGTGGAAAATATATAAATACTGTAAACATCATAAAACTGTACACATCCCACCAAATATACAGGAGTCAACATGCAAAAAACCCAAAAACATCAATACTGTAACAGTACATATCCCGCCATACAAACCGGAGTCAAGTGGAAAATATATAAATACTGTAAACATCATAAAACTGTACACATCCCACCAAATATACAGGAGTCAACATGCAAAAAACCCCAAAACATCAATACTGTAACTGTACACATCCTGCCATACAAACAGAAGTCAAGTGGAAAATATATAAATACTGTAAACATCATAAAACTGTACACATCCCACCAAATATACAGGAGTCAACATACACAAAAACCAAAAACATTAATACTGTTACTGTACATATCCCACCATACAAACAGGAGTCAAGTGGAAAATATATAAATACTGTTAACATCATAAAACTGTACACATCCCACCAAATATACAGGAGTCAACATGCAAAAAAACCAAAAACATCAATACTGGAACTGTACACATCCCACCAAATATACAGGAGTCAACATGCAAAAAAACCAAAAACATCAATACTGTAACTGTACACATCCCGCCATACAAACAAGAGTCAAGTGGAAAATATATAAATACTGTAAACATCATAAAACTGTACACATCCCACCAAATATACAGGAGTCAACATGCAAAAAAACCAAAAACATCAATACTGTAACTGTACACATCCCGCCATACAAACAGGAGTCAAGTGGAAAATATATAGATACTGTAAACATCATAAAACTGTACACATCCCACCAAATATACAGGAGTCAACATGCAAAAAAACCAAAAACATCAATACTGTAACTGTACATATCCCGCCATACAAACAGGAGTCAAGTGGAAAATATATAAATACTGTAAACATCATAAAAACTGTACACATCACACCAAATATACAGGAGTCAACATGCAAAAAACCCCAAAACATCAATACTGTAACTGTACACATCCTGCCATACAAACAGAAGTCAAGTGGAAAATATATAAATACTGTAAACATCATAAAAACTGTACACATCCCACCAAATATACAGGAGTCAACATACACAAAAACCAAAAACATCAATACTGTTACTGTACATATCCCACCATACAAACAGGAGTCAAGTGGAAAATATATAAATACTGTAAACATCATAAAACTGTACATATCCCACCAAATATACAGGAGTCAACATGCAAAAAACCAAAAACATCAATACTGTAACTGTACACATCCCGCCATACAAACAGGAGTCAAGTGGAAAATATATAAATACTGTAAACATCATAAAAACTGTACACATCCCACCAAATATACAGGAGTCAACATACAAAAAAACCAAAAACATCAATACTGGAACTGTACACATCCCACCAAATATACAGGAGTCAACATGCAAAAAACCCATACAAACAGAAGACATGTGAAACAAACAAATAATTCTGTAATAATCTTAAAAATTGTACACATTCAACCATACAAACAAGAATCAAGTGGAACATCCAATACTGTAATCATCATAAATACTGAACACAGCCCACCATACAAACAGAAGTCAAGTGGAGCAAACAATCAATACTGTCACATTCCCCCATACAAACATAATTCAGAGTCAAGTGAAACAAACAATCAATACTGTAATCATCATAAAAACTGTACACATACAACCATAAAAACAAAAGTCAACTTGAAAAAAAAAGCATCAATACTGAAATCGCTATAACAATTGTACACATCGAACCATGAAATCAGAAGACATGTGGAACAAATGATCAATACTGTAATCTTCACAAAAACTGTACACATCCCACCTTACAATCAGGAGTCAAGTAGAACAAATGGTCAATACTGTTATCATTATAATAACTCAATGAATTAGATCATACAAACAGTAGTCCAGTCAAACAAACCATAAATATTGTAATCATCATAAAAACTGTACACATCCGACCATGCAAACAGGAGTCAAGTAGAAAAACCATCAATACAGTAATCATTATAATAACTATACACATCCCAACATATAAACAGGAGTCAAGTGGAACAAACAATAGATATTGTTATCATCATAAAAACTGTACACATCCTACCATACTAATTGGAGTCCAGGAGAACAAACAAACAATAATGTAATCATCATAAAAAAACTCAGTGCATTAGATCATACAAACAGTAGTCCAGTCAAACAAATCATAAATAATGTAATCATCAAAAAAACTGTTCACATCCCTCCATATAAACAGGAGTCAAGTGGAACGAACAATCAATACTGTAATCATCATAAAAACTGTATACATCCCATCATACAAATTGGAGTCCAGGAGAACAAACAATCAATACTGTAATCATCATTAAAACTGCACACTTCGCCCTATACAAACAGGAGTCAAGTGAAACAAACAATCAATACTATAATCATTTTAAAAAATTCAACACATCCCACCATACAAACAGGAGTCAACTGAAAAAAAAAAACATCAATACTGTACATATCACTAGAACATCTGTACACATCCCATCATATAAACAGGAGTCAAACTGTAGACATCCCACAATATAAACAAGGGTCAAGTGGAACAAACGATCAATACTGTAATCATCATAAAAACTGTACACATTCCACCATACAAACAGGAGTCATGTGGATCAAACAATAGATACTATTATGACCATTAAAACTGTACACATTCCACCATACAAACAGTCTAGTTGAACAAACCATCCATAGTATTATATTTAAATCAACATAAAAACTGTACACATTCCACAATACCAACAGGAGTCAAACGGAAAAAACATCACTACTATAATCATCATCAAAACTGAACACACCCTACATACAAACAGCAGTTAAGTGGAGTGGACAAAGGTCTACCATTTGTATCAAAGCATACCAGTTTTAACCCTTAACTCAACCATGTTGTGGTAGCTATAATAAGTTTGTATGACTTGAATGTTTATTTGTAATTTTCCACTAAGATACACATGGTCAAGCAGGGTATTACCATCCGTTGTTGAACCAATAACTAATTGAGTGAAACCTGCTGATCCATGAATGTTTTAAAAGGAGAACTTTTCTTGAGAATATCCTGGTTGAAATCTCCTAATATTAAAGTGGAGGTTTCACTATTGTGTTGAGGTAATGTCTGCAACAAATTATACATTTCCTCTATAAACAGTGAAGAGGTATACCATTCTGGTCTGTACACAAGTACAATATTGGTGTTGATTTCATGTATATATGTTACAACACATTCCATATTTATAACATCTAGTATTATTTCAGAGCACAGTTTGGACTGTTTGGTATATATACCTACACCACCATGTTTTTTGTTTTGGAAGTTTTGGAAAACATCTTCTTTAGATTGATATGAAGAGTTTCTGGTCTTGTGTATAAATTTATATCCTTCTAAAGATGGTGCAACTGAACTTTGATCTAACCATGTCTCAGTTAAACATAAAATATCAATGCCATAGGTGTCTGAGTTTGACTTAAGGTCTTCCATGTGAGCACATAATCCTTGGATGTTGTGAAGTATAATGGTGAGATCACTTTCAACTGGTGTAATTCTTGATGGTATCAAATATTGAGGCATTTGTTGAAGTGCCTCAGATATTTGTTCATTACAATATATCTTTTTGTCATCGAAGTCTTTAATGACCAGCCCATTAATTGATGTTACACGGCTGAGAGCGACATACGCCATTCCTGCAGCAAAGATATTCTTTAAAGATACAACAGCTTTGTCTGTAGTAATGCCTTGTACCTTATGTATAGTACACCCCCAGGCCAACTGTAGTGGGAACTGGTACCTAACTGCATTATTTTGTAGAGTTTCCTCAAATGGTGTTATTTTAATAGCCTGATATTTTCTACTTTTCCTTACTTTGCTTGACTGAGGACCAACTTTTTCATTATCAAATAGAACCATGACTCCTGCAGGGAATAATGATCCTTGTTTTGGTGGTAATACCTTAACTACAGTTCCCATAGCTCCATTCACTAGGCCACATGATACATCAACATTACGTAAAAGCATTACCCTTGCTTTCTCACCAAGAATTAAATGGGAGGGAAGGTAGTCATGTGATGTATCATATGGAGTAGCTCTTGCTATCAATTTACTACTCTGGGGATCTTTGTCATAATCTTGTGCATATATTGTCTGAGTTGTTTTACAGATTGTCTCAATCATGCAGGTGTTATGTTCTGAAACTTCTTTGTTAGTTCCAAAAATATGAAGGGTATCTGATGGGACTACATGGTGTTCACATGACTGCAGAAGGACAAGGTCATCTTGAAGTAAATTTTGGCTTTTTTGTTTAACGCGCAGCCTGTTAAGTAACTCAGCAAATCTGGCATCATCCTTTTGTCGCATGATCTTATTTAAAGTTACAAGTGAAAAGTTTAAGCTCCAAAGTGGAAAGAAGTTTTCATGACGGAGATCAAACAATGTCTTCTGCTTTACTGGTGGTAACTGGTAAAAATCTCCTACTGTTATTAAACAAATGTTCCCAAATAATGCATTTCCACTCTGTTTGATTTGACGTAATCTCTCAGATACATAGAGAAGCATGCGCTGCCCAACCATTGAGATTTCATCAATAATTAATAGTTTAAGGTACTGGAGCTTTGAGCGGAGTTTATTTAATTCGTCATCTCTTTTGTAAATATAAGGTAAAGGCAGCGACTTAGACAAGGAAAATGCCTGATGTAGTGTTATTCCTCCCATGTTAAATGCTGCAGTAGCTGTGGGTGCAGTAAGTAGCACTACAAGATCATCAGGGTTATTTGTAGTTGGAGACAAAATTTTGGTTGCCATATAATTTAAACATTTAATTAGGTGGCTCTTCCCTGTTCCAGCACCTCCATTGATGAATATCCTGAATGGTTTAGGTTTCAATCCATTTACATCATCTAAACACCATTGTCTTACTTTATAGAATATAGATTTCTGGTCTGTATTTAAGCCTCTCAACATAGTTTGTATTTGTTGAGTGGTATACATATTTTGTTGTCTGATTTCAATATCATTGCCTTGTCCTGTCTTATTTCTTGTGGAATCTAATTCTGGAATTATCACATCATCCTCCTCATCGTCAAAAGTAACTCTCTCAGCATTGCACTCTAACCTTTCTGCCTCTGTTTCTGGTGCTATTAAAGCCCACGCATCCTCCATTGGACCTTGCAAATCAATCATCTCTTCTGCCATATTTAAAGCCTCTGCATTCATTTCAAAAATCTGCTGGTTGGCATTCACAATGTCTCTCACTCTTTGTGGTTCTGTTGCTGGTCTGATTACAACACTCCCATTGTTATACATTTCATAGTAAGTATTGTATATTGAAGGCTTTAACTGTTCATCTCTTCTATGTGGTAATAACAACTGTAAGACTGATTGATAATGTTGTTCGGGATTCTTTTCAGCTGAAAATCTGGGGTATCTGACCACGGCAAAGTCTGTTTGTGTGCGTTTCTTAATATATCCAAGATCATTCTGTAGTTGGTATACATTTGAGTTTGCAAGGTTCTTTGGCAATTGTGAGGGAGAGAGCGTATAGTATTGTGAACAAAATGAAGCATAGCAGAGATTGTTGAAATCATTACTATCTGGTCTTGCTTTGTATCTGTCATATAAGGTGGTCATCCATATATCTTCCTCTTCAGACTGCACTGCTTTCATTTTTATCACATTTAAAGGGAGGCTCATCTTAACTTGATTCTCTCCAGATGGAATAAACTGGACCCTCCGTGATGACTCCTTTAGGTGTAGACCACAAACTCTGTAGGCTGCCTCCTGGGCACTTACCTCCCGCTGCCTGAAGTAAGAACTTCCGATCTTTTTCATGGTATCCTGGGCATCAAGATTACCTTCTGCAGCTTCTTTCCTTGCGTTCTCAAGAACAATTCCCATCTCTCTTTCTGCCTTTGATATATAGGATATAATGTACATTACACATGAGTATGGGTCTGTAATGTACTGTATATCCATGTTAGCATTCCAGCATCTGAGAAGGGCAGGGTTGTACTGATTAATCCAGGTGTCAGATGGTTTACGCTGGAGTACAACATTAATTCTCTTGGTCAAAATATTTGATGATTCTTCAAATTGTTGTTGAGTTATTCCTGCAGCAGCAAATAAATTCTGGGTGGTGATGTTCTCAATATTCCCTTCCTGAATTACATGCCAAAGTCTCTGAAGAATAGTTTTAGCATTAGATATCATTTGTTGTGGGGATAACTGTATTGATGGATCTGTTAAACTCTGTTGTCTAGATATAAATGTGCGTTCTGATGGTGGCCGAGGGAAATTAAACCTGCATGTTGTACATTTTTTCTTGCATGATTTAGAGTGGTTCTTACTATGTTGTTGAACACTACTGACAATGCCATGTAATTCAGGGTCTACTGTCTTTTCAGGAAGTGAGCACGCCACATACATATCAACAAAATCACAAACCATTTGATCATCATCCTTATCAATCTGAGGTGCATCTTTGATCCAGAAAAGACAATGGGCATGTGGTGAACCACGCTGCTGGAATTCTATTCGGTGGAAATGATCTTTTACTTCACCAATAGCTTTATTTTTTATGATGATTTCCTTCAGGAAAGTGTGAAATCGATGATCAAATAGCACAGCACTCATGACAGGGTTATTTCTAAGTAGTTCTGCTTTTTCAGTCCAATCCAACTCCTCAACAGTGTTTTGACAGTTGTGCTGACTCAAGAGTACCTCTAGAATTTCTGTCCATCTGAGGTCCGCAGCTGAGAATGTTGCAAAGAATGTGGGTATACCCAACTGTCTTATCATTGCCATTAGATCTCTTAAGGCTGTCTGCCAGTAGGGAGGTGTCCCACGGATTGGTGTGAGAAATTTATACCCCTGGTCTGTTGTAAGTAGTTTTTTCAGCTGATCTCTGTCTGATAACATATTGGCTGTGATGACATTGCCTGCTGTGTCCTTTCCACTACTTTTTCTCATTGCAATTGATACCTTGGACATTACTTGCTCCAGTTCTGTCAAATACTGTGCATAAAATATATAGGCTGAATCACTTGAAAATCGGTTGTCAGCATGAAGGAGTCTGGAATGAAAATAGCGAGTACGTGTTATGCGCTCCTGTCTGTAGTGATCATATGATCCTTCACACCCTACTGGAAACTGTACTGGAAAGGACATAGCCTCATTACCATATTCCTGCATCATTGTTACTGGTGTTTTACCTTCACCTGGAGCTACGCAGAATATATCATCAAAGTGCTGATCAAGCATCTCTTGCCCTATATCTACAGGTTGTAAACAGGTGTCTGATGGTAAACCCCTATCCCTTGTGTTTTGATCTTCCTGTTCTTCATCATCAACATTCTCAGTTTCATTTTCTGCTTGATCAGCTTCCATGTCTGTTATGTCTTCCATGTTATCTTGCCATGATGGATTAATTGATATGTCATTATATAATGTATTATGTTCTTCCAAATACTCCAAACTTGCTTTAATTTTCTTTGTACTTACAAATTCATATTGACAATGTCCTTTGAAGGAAAGTTTCCTTTTCAACTTACATCTTACAAGTTGGGTATCATCGTCACAATGTGGTAGAACTTTTGTGGTTTTCTCTATATCAGTAGGCACAGAGACACATGGTCCAATGACTCCCCTCTGGTTACCTTTTGGACTATTTTCATGAAAGGTATCCTCTGTGAAATAAGTGTCTTTCTAATCTATTTAATGATTTCAGTTGTTCAGGTATTGGTTGTAATTGAAGCCCATTGACATTTGCATCCTTAGGTAATTCTCCTTTCAGTAGGTGTCGATGACATGAATAGCATATCTATAACTTATGCTTTGGTACATTGCAACTGAAATGGCATTCACATGTACATGTTGTAAAAAACTGACTGCTGATGCAATGATTTGCCATTGTCATACTTTGTTCACTTTTCTTGACATATTTGTTCTTATCACTTTCAAAAACTTGCTTTCTGAATTTGAACTTCAAACAAACAGAACATACATAACAAGGACCTTCTCGAACTTTGTTGATAAACCAAATTGAATCTTTGTTCAATTGCTTTTGTTCTGCTCTTCTCTTCTGAACTAATAATATCTTCTTCCTTCTGATTTCAATCTCATGTTTATACTGTGTACGAAGCCGTTGTCTATACTTTTCCCTGATCAAAACATTTTGTCTGTATCTAAGTAGATTTAACATCTTCAGTCTATCTCGAAAATCTTTGTTTTTAGAATATTTCTCTCTACTTGCTTTTTTGACTTTAGCTTGAAACTGAAGATCACTTCTATATTTCTCGATACTTGCTTTTTTCAATTGTGATTGAAACTGCAGATCATTTCTATATCTCTCTATACTTGCACTTTTTACTTGTGACTGAAACTGCAGATTAGTTTTATATCTCTCTTTACTAGCTGTTTTTACTTGTGATTGAAACTGCAGATTAGTTTTATATCTCTCTTTACTAGCTGTTTTTAATTGTAACTGAAACTGCAGATTAGTTTTATATCTCTCTTTACTAGCTGTTTTCAATTGTGACTGAAACTGCAGATTAGTTTTATATCTCTCTTTACTAGCTGTTTTCCTGCTGTCTCTAAATTTATGAACAGATGCATACTTTTCCTTATACTTTATTTTACTGTACCCTCTTTTTTGTTGCCGGAATTCAAAATCAGTCGCATATCTTTCTAGACTTTTTTTTTTTGCTTATGTCATGTTTTTTCTGCTGAAAGTCACTATCTGTGGTATATTTTTCTATACTTTTTCTCTTGCTCATGTCTCGTTTTTTCTGCTGAAAGTCACTATCTGTGGTATATTTTTCCTGACTCTTTCTCTTGCTGTATTCTCTTTTGGCAGATTGATACGATATATCACTTTGGTAAGTAGTTTTACTATACTCCTTTTTTTTGTCCCTGTAATCTAAATTCTTCCTATACATGTTCTGCCACTTGGATTCTGTGGGTATGCTACTATCATCAATTGTCACAATTTCAGAAGGAGAAGCTGACACAATTTCAGCTCTTTTGAGTCTTTTTCTCTGTTTATCCTTAAATCTACCAGTTCTTGTATTTGGTTGTTTGGATCTATGCCTCTTATATGATGTTTGTGGAATCATACAAGCTTTTCCTTCAATTTTACCTTCACGTAAAAATGATGATGGTAAGTCAAAGTCTCTGATGACAACACATTGATACCGCACTTCCTGGTTTAGGACTTCTATAGCTTTATGCAGTTCACTGCAAGTTTCTCTATTCCCATGGTCTTTTTCATTCAGATGATTTGACTTATTTGACCTTCCATTACTTATATTTTGATCTATAAAACAGGAATAATCTTCTGGAAGCTCAAAATCTTGTTCAGTAAGACTGTGTTGTTCTTTCCTAGCAGAGTGTTCTTGATAAATATTTCTCTGTTTGTCTTCAAACAACAAAATATTCAATTTCCAGGATTCCAACTTAAGGTAATTTAGTGGAAGGTTAAAGTCTTTTGAACCCTGCTCGGAGTTAAATTTAGTAACATTTTGAAAGGCTTTTCTAATTATGTCACTTTCTGTAGACGTCACACCTTTTGAAGTCAATTCACTCATGTCTTTTCTTCTATTCAATTACTGTTGTCTTCTCCTGAAAAAATAAAAAGGATAATTGTTAAAATGTTGAAGAAGAAACTCACAAAACAAATAAAGTTTTTATTCAATTATAGATATCACTGTATCTTCTAAATAAATAACATATATCAGGTGTAAATAATTCACAAAGGTTCTGCTAAACCTAGTGTCCCGCCTGCTTACTTCACTGTCATTATAATTTAGTCTATATTAAGATGTGGTTACTAAGGAGAAAACTAAGAAACAACTGGTCTTTGAGAGTTTCTACAAATTATCAATTTTTTTTAAATCTGAACATTGAAGATATTTATTTCACAAAAATTCATCAAAAAAGCATGGTTGCTAACAAGAATTCCAAGAAATTATTTGGTTTTGACAGTTTCAGGAAATTTACCAAAATTAGAATTTTGAAAACTTACCATTAAAAATATTTGTTCTACTAAAATTTGTCCATAAATGGTGGTTACTAATGAGAATTCCCAAAAATTGCTTGTCTTTGAGAATTTCTAGACATTTATCAAACTGGGAACCATAATATCCTATGGGAAAATGGCTAGAATAGTTGATTATATACAAAAAAATTCAAAAATTGTTAGTCTTGGATAATTTCAGGAAAGTTACCAATAAAATTCTAAACGCTTATTCTTTGAAGCTGATTCAAAAATAAACAATATCTTTAATTGTTCATGATTTCAACCAATAAAATTGAGCAATGCAATAAAAAATTGGATTAGTTATACAAACAACAATTTTGAATTGATTTAAAAATAGTACAGTGAAACCTGTCTAAACCGAACCCTGACTAAACTGAAAACCTGTCCTGTCTAAACCAAACATAATGTGAAGACCTTTTCTATCAATTTCTAAATATTCTAAACTTGTGTAAACCGAACACCTGTCTAAACCAAACAAATTTTTCAGTCTCAGAGGGGTTCGGTTTAGACAGGTTTCACTGTATAATGGTGCTTTACATCGTAGCCCACAATGTTTCACAAAATTGCAAAGTTTCAATTGTAATACCTCCAGAACCCCTTTGATCTCGGATTTCAAAAACCTGAAGGAGTACAAATCCAGAAATCCATGGCCTGGCTGAAACAAAGGTTGAATTTGGCCCAAGTTTTGTGGTAAGCAACTTACATGCCACGTATGAAGACAAATATATTTCATTTACAGTTATAAGTTGAAAACTCTTTGAGTCGTAACTGAGGGTATGGCACTTATCTACAAAAATGAAAGCTCTGCAGGCAAGGGGCGCTAATCCCTTTCAATCTTCTGCAGTATTTTTATTGCAGTATATAGTATACACATTTTATTAAATGTCAATGAAATTAACAAACAATTTTCTTTCCTTTGTGTAAAATAAAGTATTAGTTTTCTGCCAAAGTATAATTTAAATTCTAATTTACAAAAAAAATTGTAATGAATTAATTTCTATGAAAAATGCAAAAGATTGGCATAGCCATATTCCTCGAAGGAAATTTCCCATAGTTTTCTTGTAAAATCTAACTTGTATGTATCTTTGATTTAATTCAAAATGTTGTAATGATCTGCGTTTAAAATTTAAAAGATTAGCCATCTACTTACCTAATGTCCAATCTTAATATCTTCTTCAGAATGTCAAGATCTTTCTAGAAATCCATTTCTGTTGAGATGGAAAAAAAATTCTAAGCAATTGCTGTCAAGATGGAAAACCATGTCCTAAGCAACCTTTCTGTAAACTTTCATCCAATTTTGAGCACTTTGATTTTCCCGCCTTTTTTGTCGTTTCCATGGCAACCAGTGCCATATTGTAGTCTTGGACATCCGAAACCTTTCCCCCTAGTCCTAAGCAACCTTTCTGTAAATTTTCATTCAATTCTGAGCACTTTGATTTTCCCGCCTTTTTTGCTGTTTCCATGGCAACCAGTGCCATATTGTAGTCTTGGACATCGGAAACCTTTCCCCCCCAGTGCTAAGCAACCTTTCTGTAAATTTTCATTCAATTCTGAGCATTTTGATTTTCCCGCCTTTTTTGCTGTTTCCATGGCAACCGGTGCCATTTTGAAAATTTTTGGGGGTGCTTGCACATCTTCTCATGGTGATCCAACTTTGTGCCAAATATGATTGAATTCTGTTAGAGCATGATTGAGAAAATTGCAATTTTCATTGAAATTGGACGATTTTCGAATTTTTTGTATTTCGGTCGCCATCTTGGAAAAGGCCGCCACTTTGGAAAAAAATTTTCTTGCATGCACCCCTCCAGATAGTGTTGCAACTTTGTACCAAATATGAATGATATCTGTCCAGGTATCATTGAGATATAAGCCGGACAAAAAGAGGTGGAAGAAAGAAAGAAAGAAAGCGTAATAATAATAATAATAACAAGTAATAACTGTGTTCGCAAGCGAAACACAAAAGTCTCCCAAACGAACTCCCATATCAGATACCAAGGCATTACGAGACTCCCTTTTTAAAAAAATTTGGGTAGGGGTTTCCCCTCATAACCTATGTAAAAAAAAATAATTTCTGGTTTTGCTGTTATGACAACCAAATGCTCTTTTATCCATTACACCCAATTTCAGACCCTTTCCAAAAAAAATTTTGGCAGGGGTTCCCCTTATAAGCTGTGTAATACATATTTCTCAAAATTCCTTTTTTTTTATCAGAAAACCTGATTTTCCCAAAAAATATGCTTTTGGATTTGTTTCAATGGCAACCAAATGCTCTTTTGATCATTACATGCAATTTCAGATCTCTTTCCAAAGAAAATTTGGGCAGGGGTTCGCCTTATAACCTAATAAATACATATTTCTCAAAATTCCTTTTTTTTGTCAGAAAACCCAATTTTTCAACAAAAAATATGTTTCTGCTTTTGTTTCCAAGGCAACAAGGTGCTCTTTTATCAATTACACCCAATTTCAGACCCTTTCCAAAAAAAAATTTGGGCAGGGGTTCCCCTTATAACCTATTTAATACATATTTCTCAAAATTCCTTGTTTTTGTCAGAAAACTCAATTTTTCAACAAAAAATATGTTTCTGGTTTTGTTTCCATGGCAACAAAGTGCTCTTTTGTCCATTACACCCAATTTCAGACCCTTTCCTAAAAAAATTTGGGCAGGGGTTCCCCTTATAAGCTATGTAATACATATTTCTCAAAATTCCTTCTTTTTAATCAGAAAACCTGATTTTCCCAAAAAAATATGCTTTTGGTTTTGTTTCCATGGCAACCAAATGCCCTTTTGTCCATTACACCCAATTTCAGACCCTTTCCAAAAAAAATTGGGCAGGGGTTCCCCTTATAAGCTAAAAAATACATATTGCTGTAATTAAAATACTATTATCAACAGAAACTACTATTTTCCCCAAATTTCCATTTTTTGGTATGGTTTCCATGGCAACAGTAGTTATTTTGAAATTTCCAATGCTGTGGAACCCTTTCTTACATGACCCTCATCTTTCCCATGAAGTTTCATGGAGATAGTGTTTATAGTTTTTGAGAAACAATGAAGTATATGATGAAAATCATTCAAAATTTCATTTTCCCATAGGATTACTATAGGACGACCCCACCCCTATTTGACACCCCCAAAAGTACCCTTAATGGACCCCCTTTGAAAACATTTTTCTCACTGCACATCTAGATACATGGGGCTAGTATGCTACCAAGTTTGAAAGCTCTAGGTCCAATGGTCTCTGAGATTTTCACTGGACAAGTTCATTGCGACGAGAATAAAGAAAGATGGAAGAATAACAAGTTATAACTGTGTTCGCAAGCGAAACACAAAAGTCTCCCAAACGAACTCCCATATCGGATACCTGGGCATTATTAAACCTTCTTTTAAAAAAATTTGAGCAGGGGTCCTCCTTATAATTTACTTTATACAAATAGTTGAAATCTTAAACAAAACACACAATAGAAAATACGTTTTCTCAAAATTATGGCGTTCTGGCTTGGTTTCCATGGCAACCAAATGCTCCATTATCCATTACAACAAATTTTATACCTCTTTTCAAAAAAAATTTGGGCAGGGGTTCCCCTTATAACCTATCTAATACATATAGCTGTAATAGAAATACAATTATCAACAATAAATACTATTTTCTCAAAATTTCAATTTTTTGACATGGTTTCCATGGCAACCGCACTTATTTTTAAATTTACAATGTTGTTACACTTTATCTGACATCAAACACAACCTTCCTTTGAATTTTGAAGCAGCTGGTGTAAATAGTTTTTGAGTGGCTATGAAAAAAATCAAAAATTCAATTTCCCATAGACTTACAATAGGATGACCCCACCCCTTTTGAACCCCCCAAATGTACCCTTAATGGACCCTCTTTCCAAACTTTTTTAAGTATTGTACATCTAGATACATGGGTCTAATATCCTACAAAATTTGAAAGGTGCAGGTCTATGAATTTTGAAGTAGCTAGTGTATATAGTTTTAAGTTGCAATTAAAAAAATCAAAATTTCAATTTCCTATAGACTTAACATAGGACGACCCCACCCCTATTTGAACCCCCAAATGTACCCTTAATGGACCCTCCTTTCAAAATTTTTTAATGATTGCACATCTAGATACATGGGGCTAATATCCTACAAAGTTTGAAAGCTGTAAGTCTAATGGTCTGTGAGATCTGGTTCGGACAAGTTCATTGCGACGAGAAGAAAGGGAAAGAAGAATAATAATAATAAGAAACGGGACAAAAACAATAAGTCTCCCAAACTTCGTTTGGGAGACTTAATAATAATAATAATAAGAAACGCAACAAAAACAATAAGTCTCCCAACTTCGTTTGGGAGACTTAATAATAACAAAGAAACGGACCAATAACAATATGTCGTCCCGACTACGTCAGGGGCGACATAATAATTAAAGGTCAATTGTTCACATAACAATTGAAGGTCTTTCCACTCACTGTAAGAGCTAGTATAGATTGTAAATGAGGTGAAAATTTGGTATATGAGAGAAGTAAAAAAGTTGAATGTCATGTACAACCAAACACCAACCTAAATGCCTAATATCATTGACCTATCAATAATAAATACTATACTAAGAAACCAAACATGTTCACTAAACCATGAAAATGAGGACAAGGGTAAACGCCTAAGAGCAGACTGCTGTATTATGCAAAACCAACCCACATTCCAAGTATTATTAACATACCAGTAACAGATACTGAGAAACTTAACATGGTCACTGGAGCATGAAATTGATGTCACAGAAAAAAAAACAACAGACAAATTATGGATTTCTTTTGTTTGGATTCTAGTGCTGCGGATGAGGAATTAATTTCCGAAATGGCCATATAGCTCATTAAAATTATTGCAGTTAGAGTTGACATATGTTTTATGGTCTCATGTTCATTTACTCCATATCCTTTCGTAAAATATAACAATGAGACCCATCCACATATCAATTTAATAAATGTACCATGAATAGTTACTGAGAAATTCACCTACCGTAGAAAACTTAACATGATCTCTAGACCATGAAATTGGGGTCAATGACTTAAGCCAAGTGACACACTGTCATATTCTACCCAAGACCAACGAACATACAAAGTATTATTACCATACCATTAATAGTTAAAGAGCAACTGAGCTAATCACAAAAACCTAGTAGATTACTAGACCATGAAATTGAGGTCAAGGACAACATCCATGTAACAGACTGCCATGCACTTTACAAGACCAACCTACATTGTCCTACTATTAATAGTTACTGAGCATCTCAGCAAATCCCAAAAATTCAAAGCCACTAAACAATGAAACTGAGGTTAAGATAGACAGACAGACAGACAGACATATACCTACTAATATGGAAGAATTAATCATACTTGAACTGTCTACAAGTTAGAATTGCCAAGAAATTTTACATCAGAACATAAATTTGCATCCATTAGTTAGCAAAACATGAAAATGAGAAAGAATTTGGATGATATACATAACTATATTATTAGGCAATAAAATGATTTAACTAGAAGTGGGAGCAGTTGCAAACGACAGCTAATCCCCTCGCCTGCTGTTAAGAAATAATAACCCTTACATAATCTAAAGATGTTAAGATGAATGTCGAAGGTACATCCACTGAACAGTAAGATCATTATGTGTAACGTGTAGTATCTCAGATATAAACATTAATGGAAACTTTAACCAAAGTCGGTTAAGTGTAAAATGTAGGTCAAAGTGACCCAATTATCATCTGAAGCTGCAAGACTCTCAAGATGCATCCACTGACCACAGATGATTGATGTAATACATAGGGTATCTCATAAATGAACATTAATGCAAACTTTAACCGAAATCATTGAAGCATAAAATGTAGGTCAAAAGACCCAATTATCATCTGAAGCAGTATCACTCTCCGAGACACATCCAGTGACCAAGAATGATAGATGTGCCACATGTAGTTTCTCAGATATGAACATAAACACCAACTTTAACCAGAGTCATTGAAGCATAAAATGTAGGTCAGAGTGACCCAATCATCATTCAAAGCAGCATGACTCTCCAAGACGCATCTACTGACCAAAGATGATTGATGTGCCACATGTAGTTTCTCAAATATGAACCTTAACACAAACTTTAACCAGAGTCACTGAAGCATAAAATGTAGGTCAGAGTGACCCAATTATCAACTAAATCAGCATCACTCTCCGTGACGCATCCACTGACCAAAGATGATTGATGTGCCACATGTAGATTCTCAGATATGAACCTTAATGCAAACTTTAACCGGAGTCATTGAAGCATGAAATGTATGTCAGAGTGACCCAATTATCATCCCAAGCAGCATCACTCTCCAAGACGCATCTACCGACCAAAAATGTTTAATGTGCCACATGTAGTTTCTCAGATATGAACCTTAACACAACCTTTAACCTGAGTCATTGAAGCATGAAATGTAGGTCAGAGTGACCAAATCATCATCCGAAGCAGCATCACTCTCCAAGACGCATCTACTGACCAAAGATGATTGATGCGCAACATGTAGTTTCTCAGATATGAACCTTAATGCAAACTTTAACTGGAGTCATTGAAGCATGAAATGTAGGTCAGAGTGACCAAATTATCATCCGAAGCAGCATCACCCCCCAAGACGCATCTACTGACCAAGGATGATTGATGTGCCACATGTAGTTCCTCAGATATGAACCTTAATGCAACCTTTAACCTGAGGTGGGACGAACGGACGGACAGACGGGCGAGATGCTATATCCCCTCCCCAACTTCGTTGGGCGAGGGGATAATAAAATGATTTATTAAAAGTGCATTTTTTTTGTCTTTGTCATGTAACTCAATCAATATCAAACTAGAAAACTCAAAATAAAGATGAGTTCAGCCCCTTGTAAAAATTATATACCTTATTTCCAATGCCTGGTACTTAAGTGTTTTCAGCACTTTGAAAAATTCATGGTTCTGACAATTGTTCAACTTGGAATGACTGTTTTACATGCATCTGACTATCTTTGTGACTCTTTATTGCAGAGTGGTGCAAAATTCCATCACTAAATTGCTTTTTACAAAGAAAGCAGTAATATAAATGGTGAAAATCTAGTCATTTAAGTCCCCTCCACCATTTGCAGCATGTGTTTCTGAGGTCAGTTTCTGATTATAAAATTACATATGATTGATGCCATGAGCAGTTTGCGCAAAATAAAGGTAAAACAAACTACAGAAAGTGAACACAGATTGTTCATAAAATTTATTTATCCAACAAGATACAATTAACATGATTAAATGTAAAATTTGTTGAAAATTCAGTCTTTACTGATCACGGGGACAGTATAAAAGTTTGTCCCAAATGTTTAAAACTGCATGCAGGAGCTCATTTTTTTTCTTTTAGCTCATCATGCTAATTCATTATGCAAATCAAAGCATCATTGTTGTGACAAATATGAGAAGCTCTAAATAAAATTGCATCTTGTTGTAAAAATGGAATGCTATATTAGTGAAAATCTCATTTTGTGACATGACGTAAAATAAAATGACACTCAGAATAAGCTTTGGAGCATTTAAACACTCAGAAATGTGTACAATATGTTCATTGAATATTTATACTACAAATATAAATCATATTCAAGTTAAAGAAATGTATTATGTTGAAAAAAAATGGTATTTTATATAAGGTTGTATTTCTGGAGTTCACGATAAAAGTCATAGAATATCAACATTAATTTTGACATTTTCAAGCATTTTATGGATAAAGTCATACATTGTCATAGCTTTTAATACATATGTAACTTGCATTTCATCTATTCTAATTCATTTAGTGTACCTACATCCTAAACCTTGCTAAAAATCTGACAGAGGCTTAAATTAATGGGAAAATCTTTAATTTTGCAAAATATTACATGTACATGTACATATTAATATCTGTACAGGCCTGTTATTTGATACCAGTTGATCTCAGCTTCAAAATATACCTATATCTTTCATCATTTGAAACATAAAAAGACACTTACTGGTAAAATTTTATCAACTCCACCCCCCCACCCCCATTTCCCTGCTAAAGGTCAGACTCCACTTAATATTTTCCATAGGTGGCCATTATAACATTTTATGAATTTTCTTAATTAAGTTCACATAAATTCAGTGTTAAAATTTTTTCAAAGTGGCAAATCTGCCAATATCATATCAAAGGGATGACCCAACTTTAAAGAAAATACACAAAATATTAAATCAATTCAGCTTGATTAACATTTAAATGGTGCCATTAATGACACTCAGGAGAATTTGCATTGCATATAACACATGTATTCTGTCATGATTATATTCACCAAATATATTTACAAATTTGGAACCTTTATTTTTATTTTCTGTTTCTTTCTATTTAATTTTGCTTATAACATGTATACTCAAATGCATTTTTTGTCCTGTGCCATTTCAATTGTTTATAGTATTTGATCACTTAGAATTTGTATTGGCCACTTAAACTTTGTATTGTCCAGCAATTTTACCATTTAAAATTTCAATTGTGCAGTATTGTCGCTTGAGGAGTAGTATTTACCAGTAAATAGAGACATGTCCAAAACTGCCTGACTGAAGGACAAATCAGGCAAAACTCTAGTCGGTCTGGCAAAAATTATCAGCCAACAGGACCGAATATCAGGTAAAAAATTGACATTTCCTACAAGTAATGAAAGTGTAGGTCCTGTAAATTTATCTTCGGTGTGGCAGCATTTCCTTATTTGCCTGACCGAATGTCCTGCTAGGTCTCTCAACTATTCGATTTGCCTGTAAATACCTGGGATGGTTTTTCCCACCCAACCTTGTCTACCAGTATATGCAGGAAGATATAGTCAATGATAGTAAAAGTTAGTTTTACATGTACTTCAAGTCTGAAATTACAGTTGTTTGTCTGTAACAAATCAACAACTAATATAAACCCTATATGAGATTTTGAAGTGATAGCACGATTAATGATCATTTAACAATTGTGAGCTTTCCGCATGGTAGCAAGGTGTGTGGAGGATGAAAGCCTCAAGTTCTTCATGCTAGCTAAAAAATCAGTGAAAATTCATGACCTAGGGTTAGTGCTTTAATTGGAACTATGACAAATGCAGGGTTGAAACCCACAGTCGTTTCCACTGTTGAAATTCCAGTCCTATATCTGTTCGGCCACACCTGCAGAACAGGTACATACATGTACATGATGTACAAGACAGACAGGGCTTTGAACCAACCCCCCTTCTACTACCTGTCGACAACCATAACTTGCCTATGAAAAAGAAGCGCTTTCATTGAGTCTCACTTAAATATAAAAATGTCACTACATAGAAACACGGAAATATCTTAAATGTGTTCTGTTTTTTCGACACTTCAGTACAAGGGCGTCATGTAAAACTTGGAAGGTGTCATGACACTGTGGAAGTTGTAAAAATGATATTTCATGTTTGTCAACATATTAGAGCTGACAAGAAAGGATTTATATACATTTTTGTGATTGTAGACTAATGATACATGTTTTGTTGTAATAAGTACAATTGAACCTACCTCGCAGGCACCGTCCGATTGAAACTGTTGTTCTTTTTTTGGGCGTCAAAAATTGCTGATGATTTTTACTGTTTAAAACATAATACATTTTGAATATATAGGCATATATCATGGCATATATATTACAAAACATATGAGTTAAAACAATAAACTTCTGATTTTCGCAACAAATCCGTTTAACAGGAAGCGATAAAATAATTTCAAAATTTGCTCGTATCGGAAAGGATTAGAAAAAATCCGGAGAAAATGTCGTCTGCCGGAATTAATAGGCGGGTTATGTAAATGGCAAACAAACTGGCGGTCCAAAAAGAAGAATCCAAAGACAATGGCCATATCGAAACATCTTAAAACAAAGACATCGTATGAATACGGACAATTCAGATAGCATGGTAAGGTTTCTATATATAGAACTGGATTTTCCCTTTTGTGTACCCAAGATTATATAGGTTGCACTAAGGTAAACAAACACAATTCACAAACCACGCCTCTTTTGGGGAGAATATATACATGAATATTCATGTGCAGTACATACAAATAATGGTTGCCGTGGGATCAAAGAATATGTTAATTTATAGAGATGTATTTAGAGAATATAAAAATGAGGACCAGAGGTGGTTATTTATTTGAACAAGTTTTCTAGCTGCCAAATAGTCAGTGGAGCAGGGAGATAATTTTTGCTAAAAAATTTGTACGTCCCTGAAAGGTCAACATTTGGGAGTATACAAAGTATACAAAATATGCCGCACAGCCCTATTTTTTTTCATGTGCCTTTAATGTAAAAAAAGGCACATTTTTTTTAATTGGCATATTTAAAAAAAAAAAAACAAACAAACAAGTAACGAAGTTTATGAAGTCAATATTTACATTTTGCCTAGAATTCTAATAAAAGTAAATTAAGAATGGTGTTATCTAATATTATTGATATTACTTCTTTGGAAAAGAGGTCAGANNNGGGGGGGGGGTGTTCCTGATGCTTGCATAGGGTTTAAATCACAGGACTTTATGAATGACAGTCCAGAAGAAGTAAATTAATATAAATGAAAATATGAAAAGGGAAATAACTCGTATAAGGAGTCATTGGATCCCTTCGGTCCAATGTAACTAATCATCCCAAGGATGAGACAAACCTTTTGCAAAAGAAAGTAAATCGATATCTCTAATGGTTTCAGAGGAGATCCGATAACAAGCAAAACAGTGTTAGGGGGGATAACTCCCTTCGCGAAAAGTGTTCGATTAAACAGGGTCAGTTTTAAATGCAGAATCACTTAACAATATCATATACCAAAAATCTTTCCGACATCTCGCGAAATGACTATACACGGAATGATCGAAGAACGGCGGAAGAATAAAAA
>MJUU01002767.1:34442-96178 GCA_002080025.1 Modiolus philippinarum | reverse complement strand
TGATAGAGAACAAATAACCAAAGTGATCTAAATGTTAAGCCAAAACAAGCTAAGGACAGAGCTTTGCATGAGGGAGATACTCCTTAGTTTTCAACAAAATTTACAAAAAATTAGATATTTTAAGGTACCAAAAATAATCGGCTTTCGGGTCAGCCCCGAAGTACTGACTACTGGACTGGTGAATACCCTCGGGGACTTACAGTCCACCAGCAGTGGCATCGACCCAGTGGTAACAAATAACTAAATACCGAAGTTACTGTGAATTTACTTTCTGCATATGCGCATTTCGACAACTTATGTCTCTTCAGTGCAGATTAAATCTAAACATTTGGAAGACCATATACTCAAAGATGTTTAAAACTGATAGAGAACAAATAACCAAAGTGATCTAAATGTTAAGCCAAAACCAGCTAAGGACAGAGCTTTGCATGAGGAGTAGGTTGTACATGCATGAAATGTTAAAACATTATTTTTTCTTTTAAAATACAATCAATACCTAAGTTGCATGATTAACGGTAAATTTCTTTGTGCTGTACACGTATTTCAAGGAGTAACCTCTTATCTCAAATTTACTGTTTTTATGCAACTTTGATATTTTTTGTCTTTTGAACCATCGGGCCGATGCCACTACTGACGGACCAGAGGTCCCCGAGGGTATTCACAAGCCCAATAGTCAGACTTGCCTGGCATGAAAATTTTACCCTGGATGTTTTAGATATTTGCAGTTTTTATTAAAACTTTAAACCCTTGGGAATACTGAGGCCTGGTTCCGTGTGTGGCACTCTTTGGATGTCCTTGGTACTGGATTTTGCTTCCTTTTTCGATATTTTTGGAAATGTGTACTTCTTTTTTGACTACTTGTGGATTATGGCTTTCCATTTTATTTGATTTTAATGCTGCTGATTAGAGGTTACTCCTTGAAACACGTGTACAGCATAACAAAATTTACTGTTTTTCTGCAACTTTGGTATTTTTGTCTTTTAATTCTTAATGATGTCTCGCAAGTTAAGTGTGTCTATTTCTAGGTTCATCAATTGGGATCATTTTTATGTTATAATTTGTATAAAAGCTGACCATTTGTTTAGTTAAAGTGATACCATAACTTTTTATATACAACAGATGAGATAATATCTAAGATTTAAGTTTAAATTCCAGATTCTCAGATAACAAAAGGGAAATAAATGTGTATTAGTAGACAATGACAAGAAACTCATTGATTGCATAGTAAAATGAAATCTTGTGTAAAAAAATGTGATTCAAAGACTACAACCAATGTTCCAATCTTTAAAATTCTAACTCTCCCAATTGTTCACAACTGATCTTTCTTCCGATCCTTTTAAAATGCATTTTAATACTTTTATAAGTTTCAGTTTCAAAATCGACGCATATAATCGCTCTTTATCATAATATTCATAACCCAAAGCATACTCATAATGAACTCATACTCATAATGGTCATGATCTCACATTATATGTTTCCGGTGAAACTTTAATTACCAACACGCATACGTAATAAAATTTATAATCGTTTGCAAGTATACAATTCAACACATTCAAAATATCATGTGCAGCTACAAAAAAATATTATTTTCTCAATTTGTAATTAGTTTAATTGCCTTTAAAAATGAGGATGATACATATATAATATAGATATAATATATATAATATACATACATATATAAATATATATGTTTTTGATATTCAAAGGATGAAATGAATTGTACAGCGAATGAATTGTTCAAGGGCCCCAAAATAACATTGTATGAATTGACGACGTTCATCTTATGAATCATTCATGTCCACTGTATAAAGTAAGTGAGAACCAAACCGTCAGTCCCCAACGAACAAACATCGAACAAACAAAGAAACAAAGACATAACATGACCACGGCACAGAAAAGAAAAAAAAGGAAGACATACAAGCATACAAAAATGAACAATATAGACCCAAATAAAAACCATGAATGAGATCAGGTGTACCTGTGTAAATTATGATATCCTATCTAATGCACAAAATGGACCTTTTAATATATTTTTTGTGAATTACTGCCAATTACTGTAAATTTAAGTATGGAATTGGTATGTACAAAATGTCCTTTACATTTTTCAGGTTTGATAACAGAAAGTTGAAATACCTCAACCAAGTGGGGACCATTTTACAATTTTTTTTAACCTACTTTGTCTTTTTGCTCCCGATTATTATTTTTTTTGTTTATTGTAATTTTTTCTTACCATCCTTTCTTATTAACTTACTAAGAACTAGAAGTATTATAATAAGGGAAGTTTTTCGGTAATGCATTTATCAATATTATACCAAAAAGAGGATTAAAATATCAATTACATGATAAGCTTGGGAGTACGCGAAATTTTGTTCAATCTTATAGCGTAAAGTGTCATCGATTCCGAACAAACAGATTGTTAGTGTGTTCAAACTAACTAAATATTATACATGCTGAGAGATGAAAATACATAATTATCATATAGAGGGTAATAAGTTGAAATGGATTGAAGAATTTCAATGGAAATCATCTTTCCCATCCTCACAAGTGTGTGTTACCACAATTCAATATCAACGATCAAAATCAATATTGATGCCTTGAAACACCTTTTTTGAAACAAGTTTATACTGTATACTGTATACTGAGGGTACATAACTTAATTTGTCAGTTGGTAATGGGTCTGGAGCTGGCATGTCAGTTAACTACCAGTAGTCTCTTGTGATTTCATGCTTATGTCCATATATTTAGTTCTTTCAGTTTCATTTTTTAAAATTGACTCAGTCCTGTTGCCAACTGAATTTTACTGTTGTTACGATTGGTTTTTTTTATTTATCACATTGGCTATAGGGGGAAGGTTTGGATCCAATAAAACTAGTTTAACCCCGCCGCTGCAGGTTTGCGCCTGTCCTAAGTCAGGAAATTTATTAAGCCATTGTGTGTCATGTCTGTTTTCTAGTTAGTTCACTTTATGTCTATGGGAGTCTAGGATGATGTTTATTTCGCTGAACTTGATCACTCTTTATTTAGGGGCCAACTCCGACCTGCCGTTGGGTGTGGGGTTTCCTCACCGTTCATTGAAGATCTTATGGTGGCTTTGAGTTGTTATTACTCCCCTTTGGGTCGTTGTCTCTTTGACACATTTCCCGTTTCCCTTCTGTTTCCCATTGTATGAATTATACCGAAATAGAAACAAAAAAGAGGAAAAAAAATCTTAAATCAAGAGTTCGAAAACACAAGAATTCATATTTGACGCGAACAGATACAACAGACAGAAAAGAAAAACACACCCACCAAAAAAAAAAGCAAAAAACAAAACAAACAAACAAACAAGAACGCCAAAATCTTAAAGCACTAATAGTATCAACCCCTGAGTAGAGTTAGCACCAAGTACTCCAGAAGGGTACGCCTGATCTGCTCCTCACCTTGAACTCCTGATTTAGTGTGAATATGATAAGGTTGTTAAATAACTGGAATGACATAATTCCTTTGATTTGTGATAAATAAAATCTGGGATAACGTAAGCTTTGTTCTTTCACCAATGACAATTTCAAAATGAGGGTACAAAAAATAGGGTTTTCAATGATAGCTACTTTAGGATATAAACACATGAAGAATGTTTTTTTTTTCAGTAGCATTTTTCTATTTTTTTGTATGATATTTAAGAATTGTTAAGGTATATGAGTCATATCTTGAGGTCATCACGGCAGAATTTAGTTAGTCGACATAACGATTTTGTGGACCGCTATGGGATATGCGTTCCAAGATGACAACATATCTTTCCTTTTTGATTGTTTTTGTTTTTCTTTCAACTGGGTTTGACTTAACTACCGTAATTGACATTTTAAATGAGTGTCTTATAAGCAGCAGTAGATGCTTACTCCGCTGATGCGTATGATATCACTCATTGTTTTAAATCGGGTCAGCGTTTTTCATCTGTATGTGTATTAAAAATAAAAGGATATTGGATAAATACACATTACACAAAGTCTGTATAAATACACGGTAAAACAAAAAACTCCTATTTGCAGGTGCTGTAATAATCTGTGTCTTCATTTTTTTTCTTACTATGCAGCACTAATGTGATGTCTTGCTCTTTGGGTGTTTCCGATGCTGCCATATTGTCTTTGAATTCCTTTTATAACTGACAGCTTGGTTCTCCCTTTCCTTTACAGTAAATAAACCTGAAATGACAGAAATTATCTGGATCTAATATTGAAAATTGACATATTCGTTTTTTTTGCAAATGGATATCGGACAATGTTTGTACTATGTTTAAAAAGGAAAAAAGTTAAGTTAAGGCAGCATTTTTGTATTCGTGTAATTTTTAAGCGTGTATTTTTTTGCAATATTGCGGGCATACATATATAGAATGCACAGAATGTCATTTTTATCATAAGCTAGGAAGTTTCAGCATTTACCAAAAAACATGTCCCTTTTTTATATTTGGGTTTAAATCACTGTTAGTTTACCGTGTCATATCAAATACAGAAAATGGTCCTCTACCACATTAACGGATAACGAATCATACGTTCACTATTTAACACTCAAAATATCAATGTACACATGAAACAGAACGATTGAGTATTTATACGTTCAGTTTGTATGTTTTTTTATCTAATTCTAATAAGAGATTACAGTTTAATATGGTTTTAAAGTAAGCCTTCTCTGATAAAACCACGTGTTTAAGACTGTAAGAAGCGTCTGATAATGGGATAAAGTTCGTTGCAAGTTTTAATGTACTCCTACATCTGCAGAGTGTTTTTCAAGGTGGTATCAAAAAGTTTACCCTCAGAACAGAATTCATTTCAATTTACAGATATATTTAATTAAGGTTCATATTGTATCGTATCTGCTGAATATTTTCAAATTTTTGTTGACTGAGGCTCTACACATTACTCAGTACCCCATACACAGTACGCGCTGCCTGTTTTGGATTTTTGTATCTTTTGTCATGCGAGTTGTGTGCGATTAACTATTGAATTGTATGCTTTCATATTGCAAACTGTGTTTGTCTTGTAGGGAATGTTAAACATTTTAATCAGCGCCCTTGCTTCTCTTAATTTTGTTTTTTTTCCTTACATCAAATGCTCTGAGATTACCCAACTTTGCATGTTTTCCCCACAGTGTTTCCTTCAACAGTGAAACTTAGAAAATTTAAAAATAAATATAGTTATCATAACTTAACTTATTTTAACAATTCACGAATTGAGTTTTTTTTAGTATAAAATCGCATTATATCAATTACATTTATACTTATGTAAAAATACCGAAGTACTTGTTAATTTAGTTTCTGTATTTAATATGTGAAAAATATCAATTATTATTTAGAAATTACTTTCAAAATAAATCAAGCAGATATAACAAACCACGAATGACTATAACAAAAGATATGTAGCAATGTTTGTGTTTGGTTATAATTCACCTGAAAAAATCTTTTCGTGTTTGCTTCTTTTTGTCTTTTTCTGATTCTCTTCACCTTGTCTAACTATCCTCTTCACTATATAATCTGTATTGGCGTGGTGAACGTTGCATGTTTAAATTGGAAGGTGTCTCTTTTTTATAAACTCTGTAAAACCTTTTTCCAAATATATTGTGGCTTATATGACTCTGTATATTGCTGTTTTAGTATTTTGTTATTTAATACGTCTAGGTCAATGTCTCCACTGGACGCATCTTCTAGTGATCTGTTCGTCACCGAAGGTATTAACCAAATCCAGTAGTCAGTGATTTGGTACTAACCCGAATTCCATTTCATATGGAAACTACCGATATCGAAAAAAAAAAAAAAAAAAAAAAAAAAAAAAACACAATTGCAGCTTTCGTTTCATGGCTGATATTTGGCTTTTCTTTAAGATCTAAGTGGTATATTGTTCTCTGTCAGTTTTACGCATATTTTGGTTTCTAGTCATCAAAGTATATTGATCTGCACTTAGGGGACAGAAGTTCGTCAAATACTGACAGAGACCGTCTTTAACTTACTACGAGGTATGAGCAAAGGTCATTGTTGAAGGACTCATATTGATTTCAAGATGAGGAACAATAAATTCGTTGTTCCTTTGTTTGTTTTTGCCATGTATTTGTACAGACTTTGTTTCATATATATTTACTCCATATCTTTTCATTCATCATTTACAATTGGAGTTTCTTTCTTCTTCAGTGTGGAGTCCGTAAAAAGAATTTCTGTGTGAGAGATGTATGCTCTCCATATATTTCAGTTATGGTGTACTTGTTTTTGGGAGAACTTCTCATATGAATATACTATAATACTTTCAAATTGAGTTGTTTATTTTTTATTTCGAAATTTAATTTTCAACACCTATTTAAAGGGTAAACATCTCTTTATTTTTTAATGCCAAGTTTTCTTGCAATCGATTTGATTAGTGCCCTGTGTTTGTTTATATGTTGTAATCGTCCACTAGCTTATACACTTAGTGCTTTTGCTGGGAAACAGATGACAATGATTTTAAGAGCACTTTGCCAGATAAATTAATGTTTTTTGACAATCCTGGATCCATTACCAGTAAAGACATTGATGTAGCGTTGTTCAACAATTAGCAAAAAATTCCGCTAAAACCGGGGATAGGGGTCGTCTTGAACTAGCAATTAGGTATGAGCAAAGCTCATTGATGAAGACATCATGGTGACTTCGAGATGAAGAACAACAATCAAAGCGTTGTTCCTTGCTTTTTTTACGTATTTATGTAGACACGTTGTCTCATGAGCATTTGTTCCGTATCATTTCATTCACCATGCAGAAACAAAATTTACCGTTACTTTTTTATTTTGTTATTTATTTACATCGCATTTGCTGTATCTTTCTGGTGTTTTTCACAAATCTTTTGTTTTTGTTTTTTTTATTTTTTGTTTTTGTACTTGTTTTTCAATCCAAACAAGTTCCACATTTTGTGCATAAGATTCATTTTTATATTTTGTCAAAGCACTGCAATTCTAACGTGTGCATGCATATAAAACCAGAGATTTAAATGAAATAGCCTATTATTGAGAACATACGTACAAATTAGAAGTCATTCTGATCAATATTTTAAGTTACTTTCTCTTTGAGATCCGTACTATTTCAATTAATTAAAGACCCCCCTCAAAGTAATTGTTTAAAGACATTTCATTTCATTTAAATTTGTCTTACCGCCATAACGCTATTGTTTCATTTTACAGTTAGTCTATTTCATTGTTCTGTTCATGACGACACAAAAGATTGTGAAATTAATATTGTAAATATGAAAGATAATAGGAATTCAAAGTATTTAAACAGATATAAAAGTACGTTAATAGAGATCAGGTGTTGAAATACATTAAGAAATCACTTTGATCTTTAACGGTTGTCCTACCCAATATTATTCTGTCAACGTGTTTGATGATCGAACAGCAAAGTTCACATAGATAACATTATAGTTTTATTGTGTTTCTTTCAGTTTAAATTACAATCTGTGTTACTTCAGTGGTTCTTTGTTGGTTTGGAGTGAAAAACAGAATTGAACTTTTTAATATTGTTTCTTTTAGAAGCATTAAAAAGTACACTGTTGCAGATTTTTTTTCTTCTTTTTTTTTTGAAATTAGAAATAAAATTGAACATCTGAAACTACCATTAGGATGGCAATTTTGGTGTCTTGTTTTTTCAATTGATTTATTGAATTAAAGTTTACAAGCAATATGAAAAATTAGCACGAGGTAGCAAATTTAAAGGGGCAGAAAAAAGACACAAACACATTACGTACCCCAAATTCTCTTAGTTGATCGCTATGATTAACACGAGTATACTCAAGATTCATTATATTTTGACCAAGAAAAATGGCATGGATTTGATTTTTTCGACATGGTGTCCAAAAGATACATATTTTTTTCTAATTAGTTTCTTACTTTTTTTCCATTTTCTTAGTACGTCCATAAATGTCAAAGTTCTTTGTTGCTGAACTTTGTCGGTGATCTTTTCAATGTCTTCATAGATAGCATTGAAACAGTTAGAAATGGCTAATATGGGATTTGGCAAAAACCGGTCAAACTTTCAGAGACTAGAATTACTTTATTCACCCAATCAAGCATTATGAAAAACATGATGATTTTATCTCCCAAATTGTGAACTTTTCCTTTTAGCAGCAATAAACCTACCTCTCCAGTCTGAGGAGTGTACATTTTAATTGGATTCGTTACTGTAGAGCATGTAGTTTACACAGTGACTTTTTAATAGAGCAAAACAGTGTCATGAAAGCTACTAGGTAAGGGATAAGTTCGGCGGTTTTTTCATCCCTCCAGAAATTGTATGGCAGTCACCATGATATCATTGAAAGATATAACATGTTGATGTCCCAAATGAAAACGGACATTTTCAGCTAGATTCACGTCTTCATGGATTTGTCATCAGCTGTTTACACTAAACCCTAATTTGACTCACTGATATATGACGGGTGCCATTAGCGAAACAAGATATATTTTACGAAATGAAACGGAGTAAATGAACATGAGACCGTAACACATATGTTAACTTCAACTGTATTATTTTTTATGAGCTGTATGGGCCATGTCGGAAATTTATTCCTCACCAGCAGCACCAAAACAAAGGAAATCCATAATTTAAAAACATATATAAAATACATAAAAAAAACGAAATCCGAGTAATGAGTAATATCAAATATAGCTAAGGACAAAACTACGATGGAGGGAGTTTATCCTTCGGTTTAGAATTTACATTAATTTAGATAATAGTAATTGGACAAAGTGTACACATGAGATATTATCTCATGTACAAGTACACCATATCTAAGTATATAAAGAGCATACATCTCTACCACGGGGAATCGTTTTACCAACTCCACACTGCAATAAAAGACACACAGTCACTCCTGTATTAAATATTTTACAAAAGGATATGGAGTAAATGAACATGAGACCGTAACACATATGGTTTCACCAACTGTTTTATTTTTTATGAGCTGTATGGGCCATGTCGGAAATTTATTCCTCATCAGCAGCACCCAAACAAAGGAAATCCATAATTTAAAAAATATATATATAAAATACATAAAAAAACGAAATCCGAGTAATGAGTAATATCAAATATAGCTAAGGACAAAACTACGATGGAGGGAGTTTATCCTTCGGTTTAGAATTTGCATTAATTTAGATGATAGTAATTGGACAAAGTGTACACATGAGATATTATCTCATGTACAAGTGCACCATATCTAAGTATATAAAGAGCATACATCTCTACCACGGGGAATCGTTTTACCAACTCCACAATGCAATAAAAGACACACAGTCACTCCTGTATTAAATATTTTACAAAAGGATATGGAGTAAATGAACATGAGACCGTAACACATATGGTTTCACCAACTGTATTATTTTCTATGAGCTGTATGGGCCATTTCGGAAATTTATTCCTCATCAGCAGCACCCAAACAAAGGAAATCCATAATTTAAAAATATATATATAAAATACATAAAAAAACGAAATCCGAGTAATGAGTAATATCAAATATATAGCTCAGGACAAAACTACGATGGAGGGAGTTAATCCTTCGGTTTAGAATTTACTTAAATTTAGATAATAGTGATTGAAAAAAGTGTACACATGAGATATTATCTCATGTACAAGTACACCATATCTAAGTAAATAAAGAGCATACATCTCTACCACGGGGATTGTTTTACCAACTCCACACTGCAATAAAAGACAAACTCCTGTATTAATTATTTTACGAAAGGATATTGAGATAATGAACATGAGACCGTAACACATATGTTAACTCTAACTGTATTATTTTTAATGAGCTGTATGGCATTTCGGAAATTTATTCCTCATCATCCGCACTAGAACCCGAACAAAGGAAATCCATATCCATAAATGCCTTCTCATGCGGAGCAGCAGATTCCCCTTTCGTTATTCATGGGAGTTCAAACTGTAAATGCTTTGGTTTCTGGTAAAATTTTAGTATGTCATTTTTAGTTATGTTTGTGCCACTCCCTAGTCGTTGTTAATGTTTAAACCAATTCTTTGTTAAACCCAACATATTATATGTCTCGCAAAGTTAAGTGTGTCTATTACTAGGTTCAACAATCGGGGTCATTATTATGCTACAATTTGTATAAAAGCTGACTATTTGTTAAGATTTCAGTTTTAATTCCAGATTCTCAGATAACAAAAGGGAAATAAATGTTTATTAGCAGACAATGACAAGAAACTCATTAATTGTAGAGTAAAATGAAATTTTGTGTAAAAAATGTGATTCCAAAACTACAATCAATGTTCCCATCTTACAAATTCTAACTCTCCTAAATGTTTATAACTGATCTTTCTTCCGATCCTTTTAAAATGTATTTTAATATTTTTATAAGTTTCAAAATCGACGCATATAATCACTCTTAATCATAATATTCATAACCCAACGCATACTCATAATGAACTCATACTTGTAATGGTCAATATCTCATATATATGCTTCCGGTGAAACTTTAATAACCAACACGCATACGTAATAAAATTTATAATCGTTTACAAGTATACAATTTAACACATTCAAAATATCATGTGCCCCTAAAAATAATGTTATTTTCTCAATTTGTAATAATTTTAATTGCCTTTAAATATGAGGATGATACAATATATATATATACGACAAACTGATGTTACCTGGATTGATTGTACAGGTGAACGATTTTTGTCATTTTTGCTTGATCACTTGATGTGTTAAGACGTTAAATTTCTGTCATTATTTTCCAAAGGTTTTGACATGAACTGCACTGACGAGACATAAATTGTCGAAATAGCTATATGCGGTATCCAAATTCAAATGATTGTTTATTCAAATCGGGGAAGTTTGCGATGTTTTAACTTTGATTGTCAATCTTACATTAGCACACAAGTTCCGCAGTGGAATGGTGTATCCGTTAATCATTTCTCACTTCTGGCGCTCTGTTAGCCCCTTACCTTAGACGAATATATAATTAATTTTTAAGGGCTCGTATAAGCAAAATAATGCTTATCCAGAGTTTTCAGTAAGTTGTCCAGGTTTGTCGGGCCCATTAGACGATTTATATATATATATATATATATATATATATTTGATATTCAAAGGATGAAATGAATTGTACAGCGAATGAATTGATCAAAGTCCCCAAATAACATTGTATGAATTGACGGCGTTCATCTTATGAAAGTAAGTGAGAACTGAACAGCCAGTCTTAAACGAACAAACATCGGAAAAACAAAGAAACAAAGACATAACATGAGCACGGCACAGAAAAGAAAAATGAAGATACACAAATATACAAAAATGATCAACACGGACCCAAATAAAAAACCATGAATGAGATCAGCTGCACCTGAGTAATTTATGATATCCTATCTAATGCACAAAATGGACCTTTTAATATACTTTTTGTCAATTACTGCCAATTACTGTCAATTTAAGTATGGAATTGGTATGTACAAAATGCCCTTTACATTTTTATGGTTTGATAACAGAAAGTTGAACTACCTCAACCAAGTCGGGACCATTTTACAAATTTTTTAAACCTACTTTGTCTTTTTGCTGCTTTAGACTCCCGATTTTTTTCATTTTTGTATTTTTGTTCTTACCATCATTTCTTATTAACTTACTAAGAACTAGAAGTATTTCTAATAAGGGGAGTTTGTCGGTAATGCATTTATCAATATTCCACCAAAAAGAGAATTAAATTATCAATTAGTACATGACTAGCTTGGGAGTACGCGAAATTGTGTTCAATCTAATGGCGTAAAGTGTCATTGATTCTGAACAAACAGCCTGTTAATATGTTCAAACCTTAAACAAACTAAATCTTATACAAACTGAGAGATGAAAATATATAATTATGATAAGGCGGGAAAAGGTTGATATAGAATGAAGTATTTCAAATGAAATCAACTTTCCCATCCTCACAAGTCTGTGTTACCATTCAATATCAACGTTCAAAATCAGTATTGATTCCTTGAAACACCTTTTTGTAAACAAGTATGTATGATTCATACCGAAATAGAAACAAACAAGAGGGAAAATCTAAATCAAAAGTTCGAAAACACAGGAATTCATATTTGACACAAACAGAGACAACATGACAGAAAAAAAATACACAGAAAATATACAAGAACGCCAACAAAAAAAAAAAAAAACAAAAAAAAACAAAAAACAAAAAAAACCTTAAAGCAGCCCCTGAATAGAGGTATCACCAAGCGCCCCAGAAGGTATTCGTCCAGTACTCTTGATTAATTGTGAATATGATAAGATCGTTAAATAACTGGAATGTAATTATTCCTTTGCTTTGTGATAGATTAAATCTAGGACAACGTAAACTTTGTTCTTTCCTCTATGATAATTTCAAAACAAGGGTACGAAAATATGTTTTTCAATGATAGCTACTTTAGGATATAAATATTTAGATTTTTTTTTCAGCTGCATTTTTCTATTCTGTTTTATGATATTTAAGATATCTTGAAGTCATCACGGCAGAATTTTAGTTGGTCGACATAACGATTTTGAGGACCGCTGTTGGATATGCGTTCCAAGATGACAACATATTTTTCCTTTTAAAGGCGAAAGATTGTTTTTTTTACTGTATTAGACTTTACAACCGAAAAATTTTCAATGAGTGTCTTATAAGCAGCAGTAGATGCTTGCTCCACTGACATGTTTGATCTCGCCCATTGTTTGATATCGGGTCAGCGTTTTTCATCTGTATGTGTATTAAAAATAAGGATATGGGGTAAATACACATTACACAAAGTCTGTTTAAATACACGGTAAAAACAAGAAATAACATAACGCTTTTATTGTTGTTATTTATCAAGAGACCTTGAACCTTGAACAAAAAGTTGCGCTCATGCCTCATAGTAAGTTCAAGGCGGCCCCTAACACCGATTTGAGCGGAATTCATTACTTACTGTCAGGCACCTCTATATCTCTGTTGCTTTTTCCCATTGAAGTCGAATCTTTAACAAACCTTTAACAAACAATGTGTTCTTAAACACCGCCTGACTAAAAGACTCACAGAAGATAAGCACAACATCTAAGAAACCCCATCGGAATATTCGAGTCAATTTGAAAAAAAAAATTCTCAAGAACAAGTACAGCTTTACTTGAATATATAGAAACATACATTTCTCGCACGGGAATTTTTTCCAAATGTTTTGGTTTTATCTGCACTGATGAGACATAAGTTGTCGAAATGCGCATATGCAGAAAATTAATAAACAGTAACTTCGGTATTTTGATATTTATTACCACTGGGCCGATGCCTCTGCTGGTGGACTGTTAGTCCCCGAGGGTATTCACCAACCCAGTAGTCAGTACTTTGGTACTGACCCGAAAACCGATTTTATTTAAATTTGCAATTTCGAAATGTTACCAAATTTTGTTTAAAACTAAGGAGTATCTCCCTCATGCATAGCTCTGTCCTTAGCTGAATTTTGGCTTTTCTATTTAGACCATTTTGGTTATTTGTTCTCCATCAGATTTTACACGTTTTGGTTAATGGACTTCCAAATGTTTTGGTTTTATCTGCACTGATGAGACATAAGTTGTCGAAATGCGCATATGCAGAAAATAAATAAACAGTAACTTCGGTATTTTGATATTTATTACCACTGGGCCGATGCCTCTGCTGGTGTACTGTTAGTCCCCGAGGGTATTCACCAACCCAGTAGTCAGTACTTTGGTGCTGACCCGAAAACCGATTTTGTTAAAATTTGCAATATCGAAATGTTACCAAATTTTGTTTAAAACTAAGGAGTATCTCCCTCATGCATAGCTCTGTCCTTAGCTGAATTTTGGCTTTTCTATTTAGACCATTTTGGTTATTTGTTACCATCAGATTTCACACGTTTTGGTTAATGGACTTCCAAATGTTTTGGTTTTATCTGCACTGATGAGACATAAGTTGTCGAAATGCGCATATGCAGAAAATAAATAAACAGTAACTTCGGTATTTTGATATTTATTACAACTGGGCCGATGCCTCTGCTGGTGGACTGTTAGTCCCCGAGGGTATTCACCAACCCAGTAGTCAGTACTTTGGTGCTGACCCGAAAACCGATTTTATCTAAATTTGCAATATCGAAATGTTACCAAATTTTGTTTAAAACTAAGGAGTATCTCCCTCATGCATAGCTCTGTCCTTAGCTGAATTTTGGCTTTTCTATTTAGACCATTTTTGGTTATTTGTTCTCCATCATATTTTACACGTTTTGGTTAATGGACTTCCAAATGTTTTGGTTTTATCTGCGCTGATGAGACATAAGTTGTGGAAATGCGCATATGCAGAAAATAAATAAACAGTAACTTCGGTAATTTGATATTTATTACCACTGGGCCGATGCCTCTGCTGGTGGACTGTTAGTCCCTGAGGGTATTCACCAACCTAGTAGTCAGTACTTCGGTGCTGACCCGAAAACCGATTTTATTTAAATTTGCAATATCGAAATGTTACCAAATTTTGTTTAAAACTAAGGAGTATCTCCCTCATGCATAGCTATGTCCTTAGCTGAATTTTGGCTTTTCTATTTAGACCATTTTGGTTATTTGTTTTCCATCAGATTTTACACGTTTTGGTTAATGGACTTCCAAATGTTTTGGTTTTATCTGCACTGAAGAGACATAAGTTGTGGAAATATGCATATGCAGAAAATAAATAAACAGTAACTTCGGTATTTTGATATTTATTACCACTGGGCCGATGCCTCTGCTGGTGGACTGTTAGTCCCCGAGAATTTTCACCAACCCAGTAGTCAGTACTTTGGTGCTGACCCGAAAACCGATTTTATTTAAATTTGCAATATCGAAATGTTACCAAATTTTGTTTAACACTAAGTAGTATCTCCCTCATGCATAGCTCTGTCCTTAGCTGAATTTTGGCTTTTCCATTTAGAACATTTTGGTTATTTGTTCTCCATCAGATTTTACACGTTTTGGTTAATGGACTTCCAAATGTTTTGGTTTTATCTGCACTGATGAGACATAAGTTGTCGAAATGCGCATATGCAGAAAATAAATAACCAGTAACTTCGGTATTTTGATATTTATTACCACTGGGTCGATGCCTCTGCTGGTGGACTGTTAGTCCCCGAGGGTATTCACCAACCCAGTAGTCAGTACTTTGGTGCTGACCCGAAAACCGATTTTAATATTTAAATTTGCAATATCGAAATGTTACCAAATTTTGCTTAAAACTAAGGAGTATCTCCCTCATGCATAGCTCTGTCCTTAGCTGAATTTTGGCTTTTCTATTTAGACCATTTTGGTTATTTGTTCTCCATCAGATTTTACACGTTTTGGTTAATGGACTTCCAAATGTATTGGTTTTATCTGCACTGATGAGACATAAGTTGTCGAAATGCGCATATGCAGAAAATAAATGAACAGTAACTTCGGTATTTTGATATTTATAACTCCAACTTGCAGGAAATGTAATAGTCTGTGTCTTCAATTTTTCTTTTTGTGCTGCACTAATGTGATGTCTTGCTTTTGTCATGTTTCCGATGTTGCCATATTGTCTTTGAATTCCTTTTCTAACTGACAGCTTGATTTTCCCTTACCTTTACAGTGACTAAAGCTGAAATGACAGAAATTATCTGGATCTTATATTGAAAATTGACAAATTCAATTTGTTGCAAATGGATATCGGACAGTGTTTGTACTATGCTTAAAAAGGAAAAAAGGTTAAGTTTCGGCCGCATTTAATGTATTGGAGTAGTTTTTAAGCGTGTAATTTTACAGTATTTCGGGCATACATAATATATCGAATACACAGTATGTCACTTTTATCAAAAGCTAGGAAGTTTTAGCATTGCGGATATATCAAAAAACAAAAGTCCCCTTTTTATGTTTGGGGTTAAATCACTGCTAGTTATCAAATCAAATACAGAAAATGGTCCTCTACCACATTAAAGACTAACTAGTTTATACGTTTTCTATTTAACATGCGAAATATGAAACAGAACGATTAAATATTTATACATACATTTTGTATATATTTTTATCTGGTAAGGATTTGAATATTCCTATCTCTACACGGTTTTAAAGTAAGCCTTTACTAATGCAATCACGTGTTTAAGACCGTACAAAGCGTCTGATAATGGGATGAGGTTCTCTCCAAGTTTTACTGTACTCCTACATCTGCGGAGTGTACTTCAAGGTGGTAACAAAAAGTTTACTCTCGGCACACATTATTAATTTCAATTTACTGTTATATCTAGTTAAGGCTCATATTGTATCGTATCTGCTTATTATTTTCAACAAAACATTAGAATATAAGATTATTGACTGAGGCTCTACACAATACTCAATATCCCATACACAGTACACGCTGCATGTTTTGGATTTTTGTATCCTTTATCATGCAAGTTGTGAGCGATTAGCGTTTGGATCGTATATGTTCATCTTGCAAACTGTGTTTGTTTTATAGGGAACGCTAAACATTTGAATCGCCGACCTTGATCCTGTTTATTGTGTTTTTCCTTACATCAAATGCTCTGAGATTACTCAACGCTTTTTTCCACGCTTTATACTACAATTCCCCATGAACAACTGAAATCACGGCTGAAAGATTTAATTCATAGATGTTTCTCCCGCAAGAACGGTGAACAAAGATATAAGTACATTGTTATAGGCAGAGAACAAGCATACTTTGTGAGATACGACTCAGAATCACAGAAAAAATATACAGAGGAAGAAGTGATTAAAATTTTAGAGTTTTTGATCGACAATATATTTGTCCAGTTTGGAGGACTTGTTTTTTAACAGACTATCGGATTCCAATGGGCACAAACTGTGCGCTTCTTTTAGCTGATCTATTTCTCCACTCATATGAAGCTGAATTCATCCAAAGGCTTCTTCAAAATTAAGATAAAAAACTGGCCCAGTCCTTTAATTTTAGCATCCGTTATATAGATGATATTTTATCACAAAACAATCCTCGCTTTGGTGATTTTCTTCATCTTATCTATCCAAAAGAGCTAGAAATTAAGGATACTACAGATACTTCCACATCAGCCTCGTTCCTTGACCTTCATCTTGAAATTGACATAAGAGGTACACTACAAACTAGGCTATATGACAAACGCGATGACTTCACTTTTCCAATAGTCAACTTTCCCTTTCTTTGTAGCATCATTCCAAAAGCACCAGCATACCGAGTTTACATCCCAAATAACTAAATACCGAAGTTGCTGTGAATTTAATTTCTGCATATGCGCATTTCGACAACTAATGTCTCATCAGTGCAGATAAAATCTAAACGTTGGAAGACCATTAACTCAAAGATATTTAAAAACTGATAGAGAGCAATAACCAATATGATCTAAATGTAAAGCCAAAATCAGCTAACTCATTCGCTACTCAAGGACCTGAGGTCAATACAATGACTACCTTGATAGAGCTCGGTTGCTTACAAATAGGCTACTTAAGGAATGGTATGTTGCCCATAGCTTGAGGTCATCACTATGGAAGTTTTACGGTCGACATCACGATCTTGTGGACCGCCATGAGATATCTGTTTCCCAGATGACAACAGATCTTTCTCTTTGCCAGTAAAGTTTGTTTTTCCTCTACCGGATTTGTCTTTACTACCTGAGTTGACATGTTCAACACGGTGGATGTCTTATAAGAAGCAGGAGATGCTTACTTTACCGGTGCACCTGATCTCACCCATGGTTTTTGTTGGGTCCGTGTTGTTCATTTTTGTTGGTGCGTGTCTTCATTTTCTTTTTTGTGCCGTGCTCATGTTATGACTTCGTTTCTTTGTTTTCCGACGTTGTCATTGTCCTTTGAGTGTTCTTTTTAGACTGACGGTTCGATTCTCACTTACTTTGCATGTTTTCCCACAATGGTTCCTTCAACTGCGGAATATTGTTATCATATTTAAACTAATTTTTACAGGCCATGAATTGATTTTTTTTATTTATATTAATAACATTTAAACTATGTAAATTATAACGAATTACTTGTGAATTATTTTCTGTAGTTAATATGTAAAAAATGTCCATTGCCATTTAGGAATGAAATAGATTCAATATAAATAAAGCAGAAATACTAAAGCACGAATAATATCATACTATATCAAAAGATATGTAACAATGTTTGTGTTTGGGTTTAATTCACCTGAAGAATCTTTTCGTGTTTTCTTCTTTTTGTCTTTTTCTGATTTTTAAAGAAAACTATCTTCACCTTGTCATTTTTTATTGCCCNGAAGGTGTCTTTTTTATAAACTCTGTAAAACTTTTTTTTCCAAATATATTGTGGCTTATATGACTCTGTTTATTTTTTTTTTAGTATTTTCATATTTATTACCGCTAGGTCAATGTCTCCGCTGGATGCCCCTTCTAGTGATCTGTTCGTAAACGAAAGTATATCGATATCGAAATGGCAAAAAATTTGTGCAGCTTTCGTTTCTTAGTTGATGCTTGGCTTTTCTTTTAGATCTTAATGGTAGATTGTTCTCTGTCAGTTTTAAGCATATTTTGGTTTATAGTCATCAAAGTATATTGAGTTGATCTGCACTTAAGGGACAGAGGTTCGCTAAATACTAACAGGGACCGTCTTGAACTTATTACGAGGTATGAGCAACGGTCATTGTTGAAGGACTCATGTTGATTTCAAGATGAAGTAAAACAAATTTGTTGTTCCTGTGCTTGTTTATGCCGTGCATTTACTCCATATCTCTCCATTTACAATTTACGATTTGAGTTTGTCTGTTCTGCAGTGTGGAGTCCGAAAAAAGAATCCCCTTGTGAGATATGTATGTTCTCTGTATATTTCAGTTATGGTGTACTTGTTTTTGAGAGAGCTTCTCATATGAATATACAATCATACTTTCAAATTTTGGTATTTATTATTTTCATTTGGAAATTTAATTCTCACCACCTGTTTAAATAACCCGTCTCTATATTTTTAATGCCAAGTTTTCTTGCAATCGATTTTATTAGTGCCCTGTGTCTGTTTATATGTTGTAGTCGTCGCTAAATACACTAGTGCTTTTGTTGGGAATCAGAAGACAATTATTGTAAGAACACTTTATTGTCTGTTGACAATCCTGCATCCATGACCAGTAAAGATATCGATGTTGCGTTGTTCAACAATTAGCAAATAATTACGCTCAAACCGGTGCTAGGGGCCGTCTACAACTTACTATGAGGTATGAGCATAGCCCATTGTTGGAAATATAATGATGACTTCGAGATGAAGAACAACAATCAAAGCGTTGTTCCTTTGCTTTTTTTTACAATGTATATGTAGACACTTTGTCTCATGTGCATATACTCCGTATCCTTTCATTCACCATGCAGAAACAAAATTTACAGTTACTTTCTTATTTTCTTATTTATTTACATCACCTGTGTCGTCTCTTTCTGATGTATTTCAAAAATCTTTTCCCGTTTTTGTTTTTTGTTTATTTTTGTTTTTGTACTTTTTTTCAATCCAAACAAGTTCTACATTTTGTGTATAAGATTCATTTTTATCTTTTGTCAAAGCACTGCAATTCTAATGTGTTCATGCATTTAAAACCAGAGATTCAAATAAAATAGCTTATTATTGAGAACGTACGTACAAATACAAGTCATTCTGATCAGTATTTTAAGTTACTTTCTGTTTTGAGATCCCTATCTGTACTATTTCAATTAATTCAAGACCCCCTTCAAAGTAATTGTTTAAAGACCATTCAATTCATTTAAATTTGTCTTACCGTCATAAGTCTATTGTTTCATTTTTCAGTTAGTCCCTTTCATTGTTCTTTTCACGACGACACAAAAGATTGGGAAATTAATAGTGTAAATACGAAAGATAATAGGAATCCAAAGTATTTAAACACATATAAAAGTACGTTAACAGAGATCAGGTGTTGAAATACTAAAGAAAGCACTTTGATCTTAAACGGTTGTCCTACCCGATATTATTCTGTCAACGTGGTTGATGATCGAATAATAAAGTTCACGTAGATAACATTATAGTTTTATTGTGTTTCTTTCAGTTTAAATTACAATCTTTGTCACTTCATTGGTTCTTTTGTTGGTTTGGAGTGAAAAACACAATTAAACTTTTTAATATTGATACTTTTAGAAGTATTAAAAAGTACACTGTTGCAGATTTTTTTTTTCTTTTTTTTTTTTTCTTACTTTTCTTTTCTCTTTCTTTTTTTTTGAAATTAGAAATAAAATTGAACGTCTGAAACTACTGTTAGGATGGAAATTTTGGTGTCTTGTTTTTTCAATTGATTTATTAAATTAAAGTTTACAAGAAATTATGAAAAATTAGCATGAGGTAGCAAATTTAAAGGGACAGAAAAAAGACACTAAACCATTACGTACCCTAAATTCTCTTTGTTGATCGTTATGTTTGACACGAAAATACTCAAGATTCATAATATTTGTGCACAGAAAAATGGCATGGATTTGAATTTTTTCGATATTACTTTTTTTTACATTTTCTTAGTACGTCCATAAATGTCAAATTCCTTTGTTGCTGAGCTTTGTCGGTGATCTTTTCAGTGTCTTCATAGTTAGCATTTAAACAGTTAGAAATAGCTAATAAGGCATTTGGCAAAAAATGGTCAAACTTTCAGAGACTAAAATTACTTTATTCACCCATTCAAGCATTATGACAAACATGATGATTTTATCTCTCCAATTGTGATTTTTCCCTTTTAGCAGCAATAAACTTACCTCTCCAGTCTAAGGAATGTACATTTTACATTGGATTCGTTACTGTAGAACATGTAGTTTACACAGTGACTCTTTGAATAGCACAAAACAGTGTAATGAAAGCTGCTAGGTAAGGGATAAGTTCGGCGGTTTTTTCATCCCTCCAGAAATTCTATGGCAATCACCATGATATCACTGAAAGATATAACGTGTTGATGTCCCAAACGAAAACGGACATTTCAGCTAGATTCACGTCTTCATGTATTTGACATCAGCTGTTTACACTAAACCCTAATTTGACTCACTGATAGTGTGACGGGTGAAACTACCGAAACAAGACATATTTTTCGAAAGGATACCGAGTAAATGAACATGAGACCGTAAAACATATGCTAACTCCAACTGTATTATTTTTAATGAGATGTATGGGCTATATCGGAAATTTATTCCTCATCCGCAGCGCCCAAACAGAGGAAATCCGTAATTAAAAAATATATATACAAAATGCAAAAAACCAAACAAAATCCAAGTAATGAGTAATATCAAATAAAGCTAATATAAGGGCAAAACTACGATGGAGGGGGTTAATCCTTCAGTTTAGAATTTACATAAATTAGATAATAGTAATTGAACAAAGTGTACACATGATATATTATCTCATGTACAAGTACAGCATATGTAAGTAATTACAGAGCATACATCGCTACCACGGGGAATCGTTTTACCAACTCCACACTGAAATAAATGACAAACTCCTATATTAAATATTTTACGAAAGGATATGGCGTAAAAGAACATGAGACCGTAACACATATGTTAACTCCAACTGTATTAATTTTAATGAGCTGTATGGCCATTTCGGAAATGTATTCCTCATCAGCAGCACTAGAACCCAAACAAAGGAAATCCATAATTTTAAGAAATATATAAAATGCAGAAATCCAAACGAAATCCGAATAATGAGTAATATCAAATATATCTCAGGACAGAACTACGATAGGGGGAGTTAATCCTTCGGTTTAGAATTTACATAAATTTAGATAATAGTAATTGAAAAAAAAGTGTACACATGAGATATTATCTCATGTACAAGTACACCATATCTAAGTAAATAAAGAGCATACATCTCTACCACGGGGAATTGTTTTACCAACTCCACACTGCAATAAAAGACAAACTTCTGTATTAAATATTTTACGAAAGGATATGGCGTAAATGAACATGAGACCGTAACACATATGTTAACTCTAACTGTATTAATTTTATTGAGCTGTATGGCTATTTCGGAAATGTATTCCTCATCAGCAGCACTAGAACCCAAACAAAGAAAATCCATACCCATAAATGCCTACCCATACGGAGCAGCAGATTCCCCTTTCGTTATTCAGGGGAGTTCAAACTGTAAATGCTGTGGTTTCTGGTAAAAATTAAGAATGTCATTTTTAGTAATGTTGGTGCTACTCCCTAGTCGTTGTTAATGTTTAATACCAATTCTTTGTAAAACGCACCATATTATATGGTTCGCAAAGTTAGGTGTGTCTATTTCTAGGTTCATCAATCGGGGTCATTATTATGATATAATTTGTATAAAAGCTGGTCATTTATTTAGTCAAAGTGATACCATACCTTTTTATATACAACAGATGAGATAATATTTAAGATTTTAGTTTAAATTCCAGATTCTCAGATAACAAAAGGGAAATAAATGTGTATTAGTAGACAATGACAAGAAACTCATTGATTGCATAGTAAAATGAAATCTTGTGTAAAAAAATGTGATTCAAAGACTACAACCAATGTTCCAATCTTTAAAATTCTAACTCTCCCAATTGTTCACAACTGATCTTTCTTCCGATCCTTTGAAAATGTATTTTAATACTTTTGTAAGTTTCAGTTTCAAAATCTACGCATATAATCACTCTTTATCATAATATTCATAACCCAACGCATACTCATAATGAACTCATACTCATAATGGTCATGATCTCATATATATGCTTCCGGTGAAATTTAAATTACCAACACGCATACGTAATAAAATTTATAATCGTTTACAAGTATACAATTCAACACATTCAAAATATCATGTGCATGCAGCTAGAAAAAAAAATGTTATTTTCTCAATTTGTTATTAGTTTAATTGCCTTTAAAAATGAGGATGATAGATATAAAATATACATTTGTTGTATATATTATATACATATAACCAAATAATAGACGAAAGTGAACAGTACACAAATAATACAGCTAAAATTTCAGCCCCTATCCGGGCCTTTTTCAAAACACAATAAAAATAAAAAAAATAAAATCAAACAAAACTATGGACAAAAAAGTCTAAACAAAACAATAACAGCTACATTGTACACGCTGGTTATCACATTATCACAAATGTAATACGAGAAGAATGCCCGGAGGGAGATGTAGAAAAAAAACTTTGTCAGCTACTGTATATCCTGTGTACTTTTCACTTTCGTCTATTGTTTGATTATATTCTTCTCACAAAGTGTGTACCCTGTCGGATCCAGTACGCCGGGAATTTTGGTGTTGTTGCTTTGTTTATAGATGTTTTTTAATATACATATATAAATATATATATATTTGATATTTTAAGAATGAAATGAATTGTACAGCGAATAAATTGTTCAAAGTCCCCAAAATAACATTGTAAGAATTGACGGCCACTGCATAAAGTAAGTGAGAACCAACCCGTCAGTCTTAAACGAACAATCATCGAAAAAACAAAGAAACAAAGACATAACATGACCACGGCACAGAAAAGAAAAATGAAGACATACAAACATACGAAAATGAACAATACGGACCCAAATAAAAACCATGGGTGAGATCAGGTGCACCTGTGTAAATTATGATAGCCTATCTAATGCACAAATCGACCTTTTTATATACATGTATTTTTGGTCAATCACTGTCTATTTCAGCATAGAATCGGTATTATACGGAATGTAAAAAATGTCCTTTTTTGCAGTTCAATAACAGATAGTTTAACAAACAATTTCCAATAAATACCTCAACCAAGTCAGGACCATTTTACAATTTTCCAAAGATTTTTTAACCTACTTTGTCTGTTTGCCCCTTAAGGCTCCCCATTTTTATTTATTTATTGGTATTTTTTTTCTTACCCTCATTACTTATTAACTTACTGAGAACAAGAAGTATTTCTCATAAGGTAAGTTTTTCGGTAATGAAATTGATCGATATTATACCAAAAAGGGAATTACAATTATATCAATTACATGATAAGCTTTGAAGTAGGCGAATATTTTTTCAATCTTATGGCGTAAAGTGTCATTGATTCCAAACAAACAACCTGTTAATGTGTTCACAAACTTAAACTAACTAAATCTTATACATTATGACAGATGAAATACATAATTATGATATAGAGGGAAATAAATAACTGGAATGATATAATTCCTTTGTTTTCTGATAAATTAAATTTGGCATAAGGTAATCTTTGTTCTTTCCTCTATGACAAGTTCAAAACCAAGGGTATGAAAAGTTTTCCAGTGATTGCTACTTTAGGATATAAACACATGGAACATGTTTTTTTTAATTGCATATTTCAAAGTTTTTTTTTTTATTAGATGTAAGATTTGTTAAAATACAAAAAAGATACCGAAGTTGCATAAAAAAACAGTAAATTTCGTTATGCTGTACACGTGTTTCAAGGAGTAACCTCTATGTAAGTTAAATCTTGTAGTCATCATAGCAGAAATTGTGTTGGTCAACATAACGATTTTGTTGACCACTACGGGATATGCTTTCCAAGATGACAACAGATCTCTCCTTTTAACAGCTCAAGATTTTGTTTTTTTTTTCTCTCTACTAGATTTGACTTTACAACCTGAACTGACATTTTCAATGAGTGTCTTATAAGCAGCAGTAGATGCTTACTCCACTGATGCGTATGATCTCACTCATTGTTTTAAATCGTGTCAAGCAATTTTCCTCTGTACGTGTGTTAACAATAAAAGGATATCTGGTAAATGCACATTACAAAAAGTCTGTATAAATACAAGTTAAACCAAGCAATGAGACAACTCTTTAATTGTTGTTCTTTATCAGGAAGCCTTGAATTAAAATCTGATCTCTTGACTCATAGTAAGTTCTAGACGGCCCCTACATTTTGTAACACCGTTTGAGCAGAGTTCATTGCTGTTGCTTTTTTTCCATGGATGTCAATCGTCAACTAGCAACGTGTTCGTAATCACCACCTGACTAAAAGACTCATAGAAGATAATCACAACATATAAGAGAGAGAAGGAAAAGGTTGAAACACTGTCAGACTGGATCAGGTCCATAAAGTCATTAATTGTAGCTCGAATGAGGCGCCTAAAGACAACCATGAGCCCCAATTCAAAAAACATATTCGATGATTCCGAGGTAGAAAAAACATTGTCCTTCCTCCATGACAATTATGTCATCGTACCAGCCGACAAAGCCCAAAACAACATCACATTTATCTGCAAAAGACACTACATTGACTGCTTAATGAAGGAGATGGGCATTGACAATTCATTTGGCAATCCCACATACAAACTCTCCACCATACCAAGGGAGGATATACTAAACAACCACAAATCAGTATTGTCTTCCTTTGGTATCAGTTTGAGTAAAGAGAACAACGATCTGCCTTGTATCTACTGGGTACCCAAATTACATAAATTCCCTTACAAACAAAGATACATTGCTGGGTCTGCCAAAAGCACAACAAAACCTCTTCTAAGCTCCTCACTTCATTACTTACTGCAGTCAAAGATGGCCTCAAGATATATAGTGATAAAGTATACTCAACAAGTGGAGTGAATCAGATGTGGATTCTCAAAAACTCAAAAGACTTATTAGAATATCTATCTTCAACGGAACTTAACCACTGCAACAGTGTCAAAACTTTTTATTTCTCTACTCTCTATACTACTCTTCCACACGATAAGCTAAAGTCAGTACTCCGGGATTTAATACATCAGTCTTTCTGTACTAAAAAGGGTGAAAGAAGATATTCATATTTAGTGATAGGTAAAGATGGGGCCTATTTTGTTAAGCATCACACTGATTCACACAAAAAGTATATAGAGGAGAATGTCATTGCAATGCTGGAATTCTTGATTGATAACATATTTGTAGAATTTGGAGGACAAGTTTTCCAGCAGACAATAGGGATACCTATGGGGACTAATTGTGCGCCACTTTTAGCAGATTTGTTTCTTTATTCGTATGAAGCCAGGTTCATACAAGGGCTAGTTCAGAAAAAAGACAATAAGCTAGCCAAATCCTTTAATATCAGTTTCCGCTATATAGATGATGTTCTTTCATTGAACAATCCTCAATTTAAGGATAACCTTCATCTTATATACCCAAATGAACTCGAAATTAAAGAGACCACTGATACACCATCATCAGCATCATACCTGGACCTATACCTCTACATTGACAACTCTGGACGTCTGAAAACAAAACTTTACGACAAGCGTGATGATTTCGACTTTCCAATAGTGAACTTCCCTTATTTGAGCAGTAATATTCCCATTTCTCCGGCATATGGCGTGTACATTTCACAACTTATTCGCTATTGCCGTGCCTGTAGTTTGTACAGCGATTTTGTCAACAGAGCGAAATTACTGTCTCAAAAACTTATACATCAAGGGTATGTTCAGTCACTGTTGCAATTGTCACTACAGAAGTTTTACGGTCGTCACCACAATTTGACAGACCATTACAATGTTTCTGTTTCACAAATGAGAACAGATATCTTTGGGTAGATCCAGAGTTTGTTACCGGACTGACTAACATCGACTGTGACAAAACCGGACTTTTCACTGGTAGTGTGACGGGTGCCACGTGTGAAGCAGATCATGCTTACCCTTCCGGAACACCTGATGATACTCCCGGTTTTCAGTGGGAGTTCACACTGTCAGTGCTTGAGTTTTTGTGTTGTCTTGTATATCACACTGTAATCTTTTAGTTTTGTCTTCGTTGTTGATGTTTGTGGTATCGAGTTGTCCTAGTTATTGTCTTAATACTTAATAGATTATTTAAAGCTTTTCAAACTTCTACCATGGTACTGTTTGAGGGTTAGAGAAGTAATACGTACCATAGGTCTTAATTGGTTTTGTCTAAGGGTTAGAAAATGACATTGGAGCAGATCATGCTTACCCTTCCGGAGCACCTGATGATACCTCAGTTTTATAGGGGTTCACACTGCTAGTGCTTTAGTTTTGTAGTGTTCTTGTTCATTTTTGTTTATTTGTTCTGTCTTTGTCGTACTGTCTCAATTCGTGTCGCTGTGATTTGCCGTGATTTTGGTTTTATGATTTTAGAATTTCCCCTTTCCTCGTTCTTGCTTCGGTATTCGTTTGCCGATGTATAAGAAACTAAATAGGAGTAAATTTGCTAAAAAAGACTTGGCATAGGAAAAAGGTTATATGTGGGAATTATAAACAGAAATATTAAAACAAAATGCCAAATTGAAGAGTATGAATATTGTAAACAAATGTGATATTTTCTCAAGAACAAGTACATCTTTATTGGAATATGTTGAAGGCATACATTTCTTGCACGGGAAGTCCTTTAACGAAATCCGAAATTGTTGGAGTACCGAATTACCTGAGATTTCAGTTTCTTAAGCAAACCAAAATTATATGGTGACCTTATGGTGACCCTTAAATGCTTTGTTCTGAGTCGTTTTAACTTGGAGATGAGATGTTGTCTCCTTGGTATTTACCCCATTTCCTTTCTTTATCGTATTTTCACCCTGTGTAACATTTTTATGATATTATTCCTCTTTCTATAGAATCGCTATTGGCATTGGCAACGTTATGTGTATAATTTTGAAAGTTTTTCTGGAAAATCTTTTTTCTAAATATGCTGAAGCTAACATGCCCTGTATTTGTATTTTGTTTGGTATTCATTACTACTTGGTCATGCCCCCACTGAATGCCTCTTCTAGTGATATTTTCGTCCCTGGGGATATTCACCAATCCAGTAGTCAGTAATTTGGTACTGACCCGAATTTGATTGGTTATGAAACTATCAATATAGAAACTTTGAAAATTTTGTGCAACTTTTGTTCTATAGCTGATTTTTTGGCTTTTCTTAAAAATCTTACTGGGAGATTATTTTTGTCAGTTTTATGCACATTTTTGTTTAAAGTATTTTTTATCTGCATTTAAGGGACATAAGGTGTCCAAAATTTACAATAACTTTGGTTATTTATTTACTTTTCTGTTTTTTGTCTCTCTTTGAAGTATTTCAAAAAACATATTCTATTTTATAATGTGTTGTCTTTTTTATTTATAAACCATAACTTGTGAATAAGATGCATTCTCTATCCTTTGTCAAAGATATGTAATTGTAATGTTTTCTTGCACATGAAACCAACAATTTAAATGAAAGGTTTCTTATCGACAACATACATACAAATTACTAGTCATTCTGATCATTATTTCAAATTACTTTCTGTAGCAAATCATCAATAAATTGAAGATCCCCCAATCTCAAGTAATTGTTTAAAGACCATTCATTTCATTTGAGTTGGTCGTATCGCTACACTTCTATTTTTTTCATTGTACGCTAGTTTCTCTCATTGTTCTTTTCACTACAACACAAAAGATTGGGAATTTAATAGCTTAAATACAAAAAGATTATAGGTATCCAAAATATTTAAATAGATATCAAAATAAGTTAATAGAGATCAGGTTTTCAAAAATATTAATGTATCACCGTGATCTTTAACGGTTGTCACACATAATAATAATCTGCCAACGTGATTAGGCAAAGTTCATATAGATAACAGTATAGTTTATATTGTTTTTGGTTTGTTGGTTTTATATTGTTTTTGTTTCAGGTTAAATCACAATCTACCTTACTTCAGTGGTTCTTTTGTTGGTTTTGAATGGAAAACAAAATTAAACTTTTTAAGCTGGTTACTTTCAAATGGACAAAAAATACACTGTTGTTCAATTATTTTTGATATTCAGTTAGCGAAAAACGATGAAATATCCGAATATATTATTTTTCCGGACATTTTGGTGTCTTTTTAAAATTATTTTATTGAAATCAAATTTACAACGGCAGTAGAATACCGGAGGAACAAAGGAGTGAAATTTTACAAAAATCGAAGTCCAAAGACACGGCCAAAACGAGAACGCAGAAAACAATTACGTAAGACAGATACAAAGCACAGAAACATAAATTACAACATTCAAAATAAAGTCACCCACAGTGTGAACTCCAGTGAAACTGAGAGTGACATCAATTACTCCGGTATGGTAAGCATGTCCTGCTCTGTTAAAGCACCCGTCACACTGTGAGTGATTCAATCCGGAAAAATGTTAAAGTCGGTAGTCAAATCCGGGAAGACGTGAATCTAGCTGGAAATATCCACTATCATTTGGGTTACTGATATGTCATATCTTTCGATGATGTTATGGTGACGGCCATGGAATTTCTTGAGGGATGAAATTAGAATAGGTTGAACAAATCCCTGACTAAGCAGCTTTTGGGACAGGTTTTTTTTTGCTCTGTTCAAAAAGTCACTGTACAAACAACACGCTCGACAATAACGAACCAGCTGTGAAATGTACACTCCATAGGCAGGAGAGGTAGGAATCTTGCTGCTAAGAAAGGGAAAGTTCACAATTGGGAAATTAAAATCATCATGTTTATCATAAAAGTTAGATTTCAAACGTCCATCTTCGTCAATATACAATAAAAGATCTAAGTACGAGACTGAAGTAGGTGTTTCAGTTGTTTCTAAAATTTCAAGGTCATTTGGATAGATCTGATGTAAATACTCCTCAAATTTAGGATCATTAAGAGAAAGTACATCGTCTATGTAGCGGAAGCTGAAATTAAAGGATTGGGGTAAATGTTTTTGTTTTTTAATAAGCCCTTGTAAAAACTTTTCTTTTCTTTTTTTTTTAATAGGCAGTGTCTTAAAAAACCCACACATCACCACCTGAAAAAGGTGTTGCTGGGAATTTGAATTAATATACATATAAACATATACATGACTATTATATTTTTATTATAATATACTTGAAAACAAACTGCAGTATTATTTTGCATCAACTCTTATGCATTCTCTCACTCACCTCTCTTCCATATTATTACAAACAATTTATATATGGAAAATAATTTTAATTTTATGTTTAAATGTCTTTTTGTTGTATTTATTGCTTGTTATAAAATTATTAATGTAGAATAGTATCTGGAAAAATTGAACGAATAGGGGTCCAAAACTTTTTCAACCTGTCTACCTTACCATGTTTTTTAGCAACATACAGTTCAAGTGCATAGTAATTTTTAATTTTGTTTTTCCAACCAACAATACAAGGGAGCTTTTTTGCAAACTTACATTTTTAGCTATATTTTTTAACTATAATAATAAGTAAGTTAAAAACATGCTTTCTTGTATAAATCCAAGAAAAACATTTTTCTGATTAAATTCAAAGTCTCTATAGTACAGTTTCAGACATTCACAGAATCATTTAAAAATCTGGCAGTAACTTCACAGTTATGAAATAAGGGCACAGCTGTTTCGTCCTCCCTTCTGCAAAAAAGAACACAGTTTGTCATCCTTTATGTGATTTTTATAAAGAAATGTATTTGTAGGAACAATTATGTGTATAAATTTATATTGGAAATGGTACAAATATGTATTCTTGCGACATTTTTCAAAGACAGAAAAATATTTAGATTTGTTATCAGAAACATCTGTTTGTAATTCATCTTCCTATTTCAGAAATGTTTCGTTCGGGAAATGAACAATGTCTTTAATTAAATCTTTATAAAAAAATTATACAAATTTTTTATCCTTCTAGAAAGGTGTCCATCGGTATGAAATTTTCCGAAAAGAGATGTAATCTCGGACAAACCTCTTCACTTGTGTTGGTATTGATGATAATAGGCTAAAATACCTCATAAAACTATATGTACCAACTTTGGCATTTATCTGCTCAAAGGTAAAAAAAAAATCTTTTTTTCTGATAACCAAATATATGACATAAATTTTCTACTCCAGCAGCAAATAATTAAATACCGAAGTCACTGTGAATTTACTTTCTGCATATGCGCATTTCGACAACTAATGTCTCTTCAGTGCAGATAAAATCTAAATGTTTGGAAGACCATAAACTCAAACCATTAGTTATACAAGTGGAAATCGTCTACTGGAACGAAATTCAAAATAGGCAGTGAGAGACATTCCTGCAAATTACTTTTCAAAACTAGTTTCGATAACATAAAAGAACGCATGACATCCCTCCAAAAAGGGTTACTAAATTTATTAGATACCTCTAAAAGTTTTTCTTTTTGCAGAGAAAAACACTTAATACCTCCCCAATCTTTTTTAACATGAATGAAAAATAGCCTGCCATTCTCGACATAAATTTCAGAAGAATCTTCAAATATGTATTGAAAGACTGCAGATGTATCATTTTATGTCCCCCATCTTCTTTTTCTGCAATACGAGTGTTACGTTTAATTTTCTCATTTTTTCTTATTTATTTCGTTCATCAAGTTCTGATTTATATTAGGTAAAGATGTCAAAAGACGAATTAATTTTGGCCAAAAATGTTTTAATCGCTGTAATTTTCCCAAGGAGTGTAAGTTTTCCGTGCTGCCAGCTTTTTAATAATTTTGATATGTCTGTTATCTTTTTTCGAAAATTTAAGTTAGGCATAATGTTGAGAAGTCAATGCCAAGAAGTTTAAAGTTAGAAGAAGACCAATCAAGGTTTCTATCTGGACAAAGAATCAGATCAGAGTATCTTTTATTTCCTACCCAAACAACTTTTGTTTTTTATTATTAATTTTTAATCCTGAGACTTGTCGAAATTTATCAAAAATTTGTAAAGTTTCATACAATGATTGTTCACTACCATCAAGCATTAAAAAAGTGTCATCAGCATATTGACTAATGAGTGATTCCTTCCCATCTGTAATTATTTCCTTTACCTGTTGATTAGATTTTAATTGCATAGCAAGTAACTCTACACCAATAATGAATAAATAAGGAGATAATGGATCCCATTGACGACAACCTCGCTGAAAACAAAAAAGTTAGACATATGGCCATTATGAATAACACAACTTTTTGCCTCAGTATATAATGTTTTAACCCATTTCCAAACTGAAGGACCAAAAATTAAAACTGACTAATGCCTTCTCCAGAAAATTCCACTCAATAGAATCGAAAGCTTTTTCAAAATCAATCAACAGTAACAAACCCTGTAAATCATTTCCTTCCAGGTAGTGCATCAAGTCATACAATGGTCTTGTATTCTCGCCAATAAACCTGTTCTTCGTAAAACCCTTTTGAGTATCACTGGTGATAGAATTAAGTATTTGTTTGAAACGGTTTGCAATCACAGCTGATGCAATTTTTATATCTATATTTAATAAACTAATAAGACGGCAGTTTCCAATCTGTCGTCTGTCTTTTCCTTCTTTTGGAATACATGTTATAATGCTCTGACGCTGAAACTCTGAGAAACAACCCTTGTAAAAACTTGGCCTCGTACGAGTAAAGGAAAGGTCAGTTAAAAGCAGCGCAGTTTGTTCCCATAGGAATCCCTATTGTCTGTTTGAAAACACGACCTTCGAATTCGACAAAAATATTGTCGATCAAAAATTCTAACATTTTGTTTATGTCAGTCTCAGTGTACTTCTTGTTTGAATCAGTAACAGAATATTAAAATATATTAATGTTAAAATATTCACAAAATACAAGCTTTATGAAAAATTAGCATGTTGTAGAAATTTAAATGAACAGTGACAGGACACAAACAAGATGGTGCCAAAAGGAAAGATTGCATAAAAATTTTCTATCCATGATAGCATGAACACTTTTCGTACTTGTTTTCTTTAAATTAATTGAAGAAGTAAGGTGAATAGAATATACATGTCTGGTATTTCCCAACAATATAAAGTATCCGTGGTTTTGAATAAAAAAAAAGCAATCATTGACAGGCCTTGCAGCTCATGTGACCATCGTATATCTTAAAAAAAAACATACTTCAAAGTAATTTTAATTGCATAGTGGACATGAGCATCCAGTTTGAACGCATGAATGTTCTAATAAAATATCGAACTGTTCATTCTATTTATGTTTCAGTAGTTGTCATAGAGAACGAACAACTGCAATAATCTTACGACCAGTGTTAAATTTCAGTTATCTCAATGTCTCATAAATGTGAGTTAATGATGTCTCAATTAACGTAACATCCATTACATGTTTTTTAGTTCATAATCTTAAGGGCTTATTGCAACTGGGAGTAGTTTGTTTTATTTCATTAGTTGGTTTTGTTGTCAAGAAACTGTTCTCATCTTCCTAAATAAATTATTTTACTGGTTCTCATAAACCGGAATAACATGACATTAGTAAAAGGAAAATCGTATCGAACAGATTTGGCTAATTGTTAATTACTCCAAATCGATATAAAAGGACGAAGTTATCAGTGCACTCTGTCAGGTGTAGTTACTTTTATATGTTTTTTATATAGAAAAAAGAAGGGAAACGGGGAATGTGTCAAAGAGATAGTGACCCAAAGGGGAGTAATAACAACTCAATGCCACCATAAGATCGTGAATGAACGGTGAGAAAACCCCACACTCAACGGCAGGTCGGAGTCGGCTCCTGAATAAAGAGTAATCAAGTTCTGCGAAATAAACATCATCCTAGACTCCTATAAACATAAAGTAAACTAACTAGAAAAAAGACAAGACCCACAAAGACTTAATAAATTTTCTTACTTAGGACAGGCACAAGCCTGCTACGGTGGGGTTAAACTACTTTTATTGGGCTCAAACCTTCCCCCTACAGCCAATGTGATAAATCAAAAAAAAATCGTAACAACAGTAAATTCAGTTGGCAACAGGACTGAGTCAATTGTGAAAAATGAAACTGAAAGAACTAAATATACGGACATAAACATGAAATCACAAGAGACTACTAGCAGTTAACTGACATGCCAGCTCCAGACCCATAAACAACTGACAAAGTAAGTTATGTACCCTCAGTATACAGCTTCCACCAAGATCTCTTCCCGTGAGGAGGTTAGCATAATGATTCCATACATATACCGGAATACATAACCCGTGTCCATGCAATACAGATTTTAGAAATTTAGAGTTTGTTTAGTTAAAATGCAAAGACCCTATCAAAAAATCAATGTTAATACCAAAGAAGGTCATACGTATTGACTTGACGACAATACCGTAATTATAACCCTTATGAATTAGACGATTTAAAGGTTTTATAAGCTTGTTAGGCGAGTTTAAGTGTTTTTACTCTTATGTAAAACATTACCGTAAAAAGGGACGTGAAATACCAGCCTTGATTAGATGTTTATAGGTTGCATTGTATTTATGAACTAAGTCTTTGTATCGATGATAAAATTTAGTAAAGGTTTTCACTAGTTTGTGATAACGAAAACCTTGATGTAATAGTTTTTCAGTTATAAAAAGATTCCGTTCATTAATAGAAAACGGCATTCAGTAGTATAGATAAGATTAAAGGAAAATTGAATACTAATAGATTGAAAAAGGTATTTTTAGAAAATTATTGGCTACACTGAGTATATTACATGAAGACACAGAGGTGGTCAAAATGACCATTTCTAGAACCTAGATTCAAAGCTTTTGTATTTATTATCATTTACAGTAATAGCAGTATATACACTGGTTGTCTTCTGCGAACAAAATAAAAAATAGACATACAAGAAAACAGCCTTTATATAGTATTAAGCCTAACGACATGGGGTGCTCCTTTTTAGATATCTTCAACAGTAGCAGCCCCTAAAATATCATTGTATACTTTAAAACGAGTCAAAAAGCAGTCTTTGTTGTGCTCTGCTTTGCAAGAATAAATTATAAATTGGTAAACAGTTTTATAATGTCATCTGTGGTGTTTTTGACTTGTGGTTGATTTCGATTTTAAATTATTCTACTCCGAATTTTTCTATTAGATATGTAGCCTATAGAATATAACTTATGATAGAGGCATGGATGTGCTAGTCGGTAAAAAGGAAGCATATTTAATGAGCACTTTAAGGCATGCAAAACATAGAATATGCAGTACCTCTAAGAATTTTAACGGGAATGTAAATTTATCTATACTATCAAAATCATTAATGTGGCGATTTTAAATCCATTGTTTTTATATCATAATCTGCATGTGGATATATCGTTTCGAATTCACTTCAATTTAATTGCATACTTTAATAAAAGAGATATACAACAAATTAAGAAAATATTTGATTTTTTTTTCTGAAAATGTCATTTAGGCATGGGCCTTTTTTTAATTTATACCTTTTCTTAAATCATAGTCAAAATCTTCACATATTCTTACGTTGTTATTTGTAGATTGCAGTTAAAAGAAAGAACAGAACGAAGACATGGTAGTAATTAACCCGCAAAAATACGGTGCCAAAGATCATGTCATAAATTGGCAGTGACTAACTTTTGAAAGAAAAAGATCAGCAACGATAGCTAAACGCTACATCTCTCAAACACATAAATTACAGGAAACCATTATCCCAATGTTCAAATAATGGCTGCTTCTGGAGTTTCAACTGATTTAGAAAGACATATTTCTGCAATCATTGTCGTTGTGGATATTTATCCACAAATTATGAAAGAAATGATCAGTAATACCTGGCCTCCAGTGCAGGTGGCACAAATTGTGCAACCGTTGATAAGAAATGGGAATTACCCGTTCACGAAATCTCTAAATCACTTTGAGAAAAATATTCTTGGGACATTAGCTACAGAGGGATACAGAAAATGCGATGTATCATTGATGTACAAGTTGATTAGACAATTTTGTTTGGTGAATCCACCCACAAGAGGATGGGGAAATCAACCATCACCAGAGCACGTAAATCAAGGTGATGATTGTGAAAGAATGAAAAGAAACCGAAATGAAATCCTACATCGGCCTAGAGGTAGTCTGTCTGAGCGTGACAAAGACCTCTTTTTTCGGGAGAGTGAGGATATAGCACGACGAATTGACCAGTTCATAGGATGTCCTAGCAATGGTTTTGAATATAGAATAAACAATTTGAGAAGCTACACAGCGACAAGAGAAAGATATGTTCAAACCCTTGAGATGTTAAACGAATTACAAGGTAAAATTGCTGATTACATTATAAATAACAAAAAATTCGATTTTCTACTGGGACAAATAAGAATTCTGATTTGTACTGGATTTAAGAAATTGAGATATCCCAATATGTACTAGTAGGATTCTGGATCCTACTAACTTAAACCAAAAGAGACAGTGGTAGAGAAGTCTACTGCCGTTGTTCCACTCTTTTGGAGATCATTTAATTAAAAGATTTCATACTTAAAAACTACTTTTCTGAGACTGACACTGATCTTGTTGATTTGGGAAGTCTTGTTTCCCTTGTTTAAATGCAGTAGATACTGTTCACACATTGTCATGTAAAAAAAGTTCATGGGAAGATGACAGTACAACAGTCACAGTTTGTAATTACTCTGGCAAATGCATTACTATAAAATGCATTTTATGTAAATCAACCATTCTCTGTTCTACCAAATGTTACAGAGTTCCAACAAATTGTTACAACAAATGAGCATTAGAATTATGTCCTTTTTCATTCTATTGTTTTAGTATTTATGAAAAAGAAAGGAATTTGGGTAAATAAATTAGTTTTTATAAATTAAAATGCTATGAAATACATTTTTCTTATAACAAACTCATAACTTTTTTTCTGCTTTAAATGTTAGTAATATCCAGAATCTTCCGGAACAAAATATCCAGTATTATTCTGGATTATACTAGAAATTCAGTAGGATTCAGAATACTACTAGTATAAATCAGGATATATCAATTTCTCCTAGGAGAAATTGGAATTCCAATATGTATTGGATTAAATCCAGTACAAATCAGAATTCTAATTTGTCCTGGTAGACATTGGAATTTCAATTTGTACTGAATTAAATCTAGTACAAATCGGAATTCTAATTTGTCACAGTACAAATTAAAATTCCAATTTGTACTAGTAGGATTCTGTATCCTACTGGATTCCAATTTGTACTGTAACATATATATATATGGAATCAAGAATATATATAACATGTTGACGGTGGTATAGTGGAAGCGTGTAAGGGTTAAAAGTCTGCCACGCTTCCACTGGACCACCGTCAACATGTTATAATTTCGGTTAATTAATACACTTAAGTGTCACATAAAATAAATTTGCAGTTCGTTCTATTTTTCCCTTTGTTTTCCAACAGAGATGGCATGGGCAGTGTAGTCTTTCTGTATTATCTGTGCATTCGAAGAACAGCCAAATCCCTCGGTGGAAGGCAATCTCGATATTCATTTCTCTAATTCTAACCATGTTGGGTTCCTACGATAGACCGTTATACATATAGTGTTTAGCGGGGCTAATTTCCCGCCCCTAACCATTTTCTTAATTTATCATTCAGTTATGTTTTGTCACAAGTCTGGTACAAAATATCTTTGTGTAAAAATTGTAATATTGTGTCCAGGTAAAATATCTTTGACGTTCGATATATGTAAATATTTTTTACGATCACTTATCGAGAGACGTTGAAAAAGCTAGAAGGTCTAGCGAAAATTTCGTCATTTGATCAATTTAGGTTTTTTATTGCCTAAATTTCTCAATAATAATTTTAATTTGATGTTGTTGTGTATCACTTTAGACGTATATATTATTGTTTTGTTTGCACAGTATCGTATTTTTTTTTTCTATCCCACATCCTATAGGTTTGTGCGTTGGCTATCTTTTCAGGCGTTTTTATTAATATTATTTTCTTAGTTAGCTGGTATTGTGTTTTCGGATATAATCCGCACAACTTATGAATATGAATTACAACCATTATTTTAAACGTTTAAGATCCATGACACAAGATGAAATCAAAATTGACCACCTTTTTTCGAATTTGTCCTATATATTTCTAATGGTTAAGTTCCTAAGGGACTTTAAATTAAGTTAACACCACAAACATCAGGTTTAAAATCTAACACATTCATTCGGAGTTGGGATGAAATTTTAAGTGACTGCTCTTTCCAACTTCTCAATATTTTACTTAATGACATTACCCATCAAAAGCAAACTGTAAGCCGTGAAGTCAATGACTTATCAAACGATTGTGAAAATAATCTCCAACCTGAAGCTGTCTATAATATTAAGCAACGCTTAGGTGAAATTACAGAAATAGAAACTAATAAATTACTTAAAAAGCAGAGGACAAAATTTAATAGAGATGGAATTAAACCGACCGAGACAACTTTTCAGACAAACGGAAAGAAAACAGGGTCACGGCGTTTTTGGCGAAAACATCAGTCAATTAAATCCAACGTTGTTGTCAATCTATCTAGCACAAATTTGAGTACAGCCGAAACATCACTGATGTCTAAAGGTTTGAATTGTTGCCCCAATCCTTTAAAAACAAATGTACATGAACTTGAAGAAGACCTTGATCAATTTGCCAGAAGACTACGAATCAAGGAATATTTTGATTCTAGAAAAGAAGAGATCGAAGAATCATCTGATGATGATTCTGATAGTGATGAAGCTGTCGAGATCCCTAAATTCGTTAAAAAGAGTAGCTGGATTCCTAAACCTTGCAAAAACACCAGACTCGAATCTGTAATAGATCTAATTAAATCAGATATTAGACAAACTGTAGACATGTTTGTACCTAAAACTGACAATCTGTCAAAACAAGAAAGATCAGCTCTGAAAAATCTCAAAGAAAGAAACGATATAGTTATGAAACCAGCAGACAAGGGTAGTGCAGTAGTCATCTTGAACAAGACAGATTATTTACAGGAAGCCGAAAGACGACTTTCTGATAATAGATTTTTATGAAAAACTAGATTCTGACCCCACTTTTGATTTTGCTAAAAAGATAACCGAAAGCCTAGAGGCTATGCATGAACACAGGCACATTGACATTACTACCCTCAATTACCTTATTCCTGAAGATCCAAAACCTGGTCACTTATACCTTCTACCTAAAATCCACAAAGAAAACAACCCCGACAGACCTATTGTTTTAGCTAATAGTCACCCGACAGAAAAGATATCAGAGTTCGTTGCTTTCCATCTCAGACCATTTGTCGAAGATCTCCCCTCACATATTCAAGATACTACTGACTACCTTAAAATTGGAACAACTAAATCTTCCAGAGAATACCATATTAGTCTCCATGGATGTAACTTCACTTTACATCAATATTTCAAATGTGGATGGCGTTGCAGCATGCAAAGAAGATTGGGGAAAACGTATATTTAAAAAACCACCTACTGAATGTCTAGTGGAAATGTTCACATTGGTTCTTAAGCATAATAATTTCACCTTCAATAGAGAGCACTACCTTCAAGTCAATGGTACAGCTATGGGAACCAAGATGGCCCATCTTATGCCAACATTTTTATGGGTAGTATTGAAAAATAGCTGCTTTTAACCACACCTAAAACCACTATCTATTGACGATGTTGATATGAAATGGACACATACCGAGACAGAATAAAAGGATTTTTTTATTCATGCCATTTCTATTCACCTCTATATCAAATTTACCCGTGACGTGTCAAAATCTAAAATATCCTTTCTTGATACTACCACCACAATCAAAGAGGGATTAATTTCCACGGACATATATTCAAAACCGACAGACGAACATCAATATCTGTCTCCATCAAGTTGCCACCCTAAACACTGTTTTAAGAGCATATCATATAGCGAAGCCATCAGAGTAAAACGCATTTGTTCATCTGACAACATCATTAAACAAAGACTTGGAGACTTAAGACACCATCTAAAATCAAGGGGGTACTCCGACAAAATCATACAAAAGGGGTTCAATAGAGCATGCCAGGTCACCAGAGATGAGCTCCTTCAATACAAAGATGAGAAGGTAAATAAAAGAATTCCCTTGGTCATCACGTATCATCCTTCGCTGGCAAACGTTTCGAGCTTGGACCGACATCACTGGAAAGAAATCGAAAAATGCAAAAACTATCGAAAATGTTCTCTGAGCCTCCTACTATTGCTTTTAGACGATCGAAAAGCATTAAAATATACTTTGGTCCGAGCGAACCTTCCGCAAAACTCGTCACCAGTTGGCCAATACAAACCTTGTGATGACAGAAGGTGTGTGTGTCGTCAGCAAATGCAACAAACCATTTAGTAGCAAAAAAAAAAACGGGTAAGGTATACAAGGTGTTCTGCAATGTAAATTGTAAGACACCTAATGTCGTATACCTTATTGACTGCTAGGTCTGTGGTCTACAGTATGTGGGTGAAAGTGTCAAACCGTTCAACAAAAGAATGAATGGACACCGCAGTGACCTCACCAAAAAACCATTTCTGCCTGTCAGTCAACATTAAAAATTACCTGGGTATTCTTTTGAAGATTTTGCAAGATCAAAAGTGGCCATCATTGATCATGTGCGGGGTTGGAGCGATAAACAGAGACAATCGGGAGAAAGCTTCTGGATCAGAGAGTTATGTGCATTACATCCGGATGGCATTAACAAGAAATCATAGTAATTTGTTTTTCATTCCGTTTATTTAAGTATTCATTTTCACAGTATTTGTTTATATATTTATTAAAGAAGTGGTGTTTGTACATATAGGGTTTAGCGGGGCTAATTTCCCGTCCCTACCCATTTTCTTAATTTATCATTCAGTTATGTTTTGTCACAAGTTTGGTACAAAATATCTTTGTGTAAAACTTGTAATATTGTGTCCAGGTAAAATATCTTTGACGTTCGATGCATGAATATAATTTTTTACGATCACTTATCGAGAGACGTTGAGAAAGCTAGTATGTCTAGCGAATATTTCGTCATTTGTTCAATTTAGGTTTTTTATTGCCTAAATTTCTGTATAATAATTTTAATTTGATGTTGCTGTGTATCAATTTAGACGTATATATATATATATATATATAAACAAAATCTGTAATATTATATCCGGAGCTTTCGGTCGTAAACCGACCTTCTTCAGCGGAACTTTATTTGTGTAGCATAGAACAATTAAAGTGGTCATAAATGTACAACGTCACGATCAACTAGTAAAGTACCGGGAAAGAGAGCGTCATGTTTTAGTATTTATTCCATACGGTTTGGTAGTTCGTAAACGGTTGATCCAAAGTTTTTCGATTGTATCTCTATAAAATGCATTTCCACATATTTTCTCCAGTGCCACAATTTCGTAATCTTTGACGGAATGATTTTCGGAATTAAAATGGAGTGCGACCGGGTCTAGTTTATTTCTTCTTATCAATGAAAAGTTTAATAAATGCCTTTGATAAAGTGTATCTCCAGTTTCTCCGACATAAATAAATTTTTTACATTGCTTGCAAAATATTGCATATACTACATTAGCCGTAGTACAGTTGATAAAGTTTTTAATGTTGAATGATTTTCCTTCATAATTCATGAAGGTTGAAGTGTCTCGTACATACGGACATATCGCACAATTTTTTCCACATGGTTCACATTTATTCGGTGAATAAAAGAAAGTTGCATTATGTTTTTTATGAACTAATATATCTTTCAGATTTTTGTCGCGCCTATATGCCAAAATCGGCGGTTGCGTAAAAATGTTTTTCAACCTGTCTGACTTGTGCAAGATTGACATTTTGTTTTTGATTATTTGTCTGACATTTGGCAATCCCTTAGAATATGTCAGAACTATCGGTACCCTGTCGGTTTTAGATTTGCCTGCTTTGTAATTAAGAAGATCTTCCCTACTTAAATTGTCAACTTTGTTTAATTCCTTTTCCACGGATTTTTTAGTATATCCCCGATTACACAATTGTTTTGTAATTTCAGATTTCTGCTGTTGATATCCGGATTCTTCAAAACATATGCGTTTAACCCTTATTGCTAAGCCGTACGGTATTGCTCTTTTCATATGATTGGGATGTGATGATTTTGAATGAAGATATAGGTGCTTATCTGTTGGTTTGGTATATAAATCTGTTTTAAGCTTTCCATTTTCGATTATTGTCAAAACGTCCAGAAATTCCAATTTTTCGCTTGAATATCTCAAATCTACTTGAATACGAGGATGTATTGAATTGGCTGCATTATGAAATCTATTAAGTGCTTCCACGCCATAAGTCCACACCCCCCATATGTCATCAACAAAACGATAATACGCAAGCGGCTTTTCAACAGAATTTTCCAATAATATTTTCTCCCATGATCCAAGATAAGTTGATGCATAATTCATACCTAGATGTGAACCGATAGCTGTCCCTTCGATCTGAATGTAATGTTTACCATTAAACGAAAAATTATTATTCTCAAGAACCATGTCCAGCATTTGAAGAACTTCATCCGTCGGTATATCTTTCTCTGTTCTGTTTTCAAGTGCTTGACTTGCCGATTCACGTGCTTCAGCCCTCGGTACACTGGGATATAGAGCTTTTATATCCATACAAAACATTAAACAGTTATCGGGTAAAGGTTGCGGAATATTTGACAGTTTATTTAAAAAATCGGTCGTGTCCTGGATGTACGATGGAAGGGATCTTACATTTTCATTTAACTCATGTTCGACTATTTCGGCCATATTCGCGGTAGGGTGGTTGCCGACATTGATGATTGTTCGTAAAGGAATTCCTTTCTTATGGATTTTAGGATTCGCTTGTAATTTTCCAAATTTGACATCCGAAGTTACTAAGTATTGTTTCATTTCTTTACTTATTGAACCTCGTTTAAACATGTCATTTGCTAACTTTTTAACTTTATTTTCAATTTTCCTTGTTAGATCATTAGGGACTTCCTTATATGTTGAATTATCACTAATTTCTTTTTCCAGATTGTTGGCGTACGAATCCGAGTCTAAAATTACAATACCTGAACCTTTGTCCGCCGGGCGAATAATAATGCTATGATCATTAAGTAAATCTTTTAAGGCTTTTTCTTCCGATGTTGTTAAATTCATTTTAAATTTTCTGTGTAGTCCATCTATAATACTGTCCTTAACCTCATCTATATACATATCTAGCCACTTGTCTCGCCCTTTGTCAGGTGTCCATGTACTTCGTTTTTTGAACTTTACATTGTCATCTTCATCAACATCCGTGTTTTCTTCAAAAAAGAACTCCTTCAGTCTCATACGTCTCTCCCACTCCTTTAAATCTGTCAAGAGTCGCCCGATGTCAACATTCCGTCTAGTCGGTACAAATTTTAGGCCTTTATTGAGTAGTTTGATTTCAGGTTCAGAAAGTGACCGAGACGAAAGATTTAGAACTGAATTGTTTGTCGTTTTCTGTTGAATTTCACCTTGAGTTTTTGTACTCTGTTCAATTTCACTATTTTGTGAATTTGTACTGCATATATTTGATTCCTCCGTATTAGATAAATTGTTTAATATACTACATTGGCATGGCCTGCATGATGATTTTATATAGTTAAAGTGGTCGTTTGAGTTTTCTACGACAATAAATTGTTTGTTGTGCATGCACTCGTCGTCTACGGGAAATTTCATCATTTGTGTTTCGTTATTAATTTTCTTTTGAACAAAGATATCAAGATCATACCTGTACGCAGCGGCAATTATTTCACTTTCAGTTGCCCATGATTCAAAGTGTCCGTCTTCCCTCTTTATTTTTTGCAAATGCAGATCAAAATCACCGTCAATGTATTCAGAATAAAAGTTTCGGTTTTTGCTTAACTCTTCCACTACTTGTCGCCGTATTTCCAAGTGATTGTTTTGATTCTCGTAAATTCCATAGGAGACAGCTCTAAAGAAACAGTTCCCGTCACCGATCATATTTACAACTGACGGACTTATTGTATCCACTGGTGCCGTTTTTGTATTTTGTGAATTTTCTTTGGTTTGGTGTTCCGCCGAAAATTTTGAAGTTTTCTTTGCTTTGTCTTTTTGTATTTCATTTTCAATTTCTCTTCGTGACTTTTCAATGTTTGAATTAGTTGATCTTTATCAACTTCAGTATTTTCAATTAATTCAAAGTTTCTTTCTAATTGTTTTGTTATTTCACTGAGCATACCTTTACAAACCTCAATACTTTCGGTAACCAGTTCAATTGATGTTCTGTCTAGAATTCCATACGCGGCTTGTATCATATTCCGAAACATCCAAATTTATATACCATTTAAGTTTAAATCCTTTGGGAATGTGTTTTTCTTCTAAACATTTTTCCAAAAAGTAGCAATGACTCTCATAACGACACTTCTTTTCCAGTAACTTTTCCGTCTTTCGAATAAAATTGTTTCCGATGTTGTCCATTATATATGTAAATGTCTATGCAAATTATAAAGCATATGCAAAGTCTCTCATAATGAGGAGTATAAACAAAATCTGTAATATTATATCCGGAGCTTTCGGTCGTGAACCGACCTTCTTCAGCGGAACTTTATTTGTGTAGCATAGAACAATTAAAATGTTCATAAATGTACAACGTCATGATCAACTAGTAAAGTACCGGGAAAGAGAGCGTCATGTTTTAGTATTTATTCCATATGGTTTGGTAGTTCGTACACGGTTGATCCAAAGTTTTTCGATTGTATCTCTATAAAATGCATTTCCACATATTTTCTCCAGTACCACAATTTCGTAATCTTTGACGGAATGATTTTCGGAATTAAAATGGAGTGCGACCGGGTCTGGTTTATTTCTTCTTATCAATGAAAAGTTTAATAAATGCCTTTGATAAAGTGTATCTCCAGTTTCTCCGACATAAATACATTTTTTACATTGCTTGCAAAATATTGCATATACTACATTAGCCGTAGTACAGTTGATAAAGTTTTTAATGTTGAATGGTTTTCCTTCATAATTCATGAAGGTTGAAGTGTCTCATACATACGGACATATCGCACAATTTTTTCCACATGGTTCACATTTATTCGGTGAATAAAAGAAAGTTGCATTATGCTTTTTATGAACTAATATATCTTTCAGATTTTTGTCGCGCCTATATGCCAAAATCGGCGGTTGCGTAAAAATGTTTTATAATAGTATATATAGAAATAAATTTATTGCCATGAATTGATCACGGGGTAACTTGAAAGTAGGACTTTTAACTGCGATGCATTTGTTACATTTTATAAATTTGTGACTTACTTTTACCAAGTCAGGACCACTGCTCCCTTTGTAGTTTTCTGCCTGCTTTGTCTTTTGGCCTCTAAGACTTTTGCTCTTGACAATTCTGTTCAGTAATTTTGTTAGTACCTCCATTTGCTTGTTTGTCGTTGTAAGTTTCGAATCAGTTTTGGACCGTCAGGTTATACCTCCCTGCTTCTGAACCAAACATTTTCCCTCCTTCTGTTTCCCACCCCAGTATCAATTTTTTGTAGCTTTCTGCCTGCTTTGTCTTTTGGCCTCTAAGACTTTTGCTCTTGACAATTCTGTTCAGTAATTTTGTTAGTACCTCCATTTGCTTGTTTGTCGTTGTAAGTTTCGAATCAGTTTTGGACCGTCAGTTTATACCTCCCTGCTTCTGAACCAAACATTTTCCCTCCTTCTGTTTCCCACCCCAGTATCAATTTTTTAGTACATCATTCCAAATTGTCATTTCTGTTTTGTTTTCACTAAGCCTTCAGACGTCGCCATTATGTACATCTCGGCACGTATGTTCACCCAGCTGCACCATATTTGAATTGTAGCAGCAGGTTTGTGTTTGTGTTATATGTTCCTCATTCTCCACAAAGAAATCCTATATTTGTAGTTTCCACAATGGGAACTAGTTATATATCAAATCTTTCTCATTGAGTTAAATTATTTTTGCAAATGTTTGAAAGCGAGGCGTATCGAGCTTTTAAACATTTGATTTTTTTAAACCAGATGTGAGAAATTCTTTTAATTAAATTGCTTAAGTTGCTGAATCTTTTTTCTCTTTAAGACTTGATGAAAAAAAAACAAAGATTGTATTCTGAATAGATAGATTTGGCGGGAAATTTCAAGAGATTTGTTATCTTTCTAGAGAGGAGAACAAATGTTTCCACACCGCCCAGAAAATGTGAAAACTGGATAGAAATTAGAGAATATATATTTTCACAGAGTGACAATATGTTATCTATTTAACTCGGAAAACTCGGTAAGTCGACGCTATCTATGTTATACATTCACTTATAAAACAATAAATATCTATTTAAAGGGAAAATATTAAAAATAAACATGAAACAGCTACAATGCTATCATTTGTCATCGTGCAAAAATAGATACTTCAAGGCTCGTCACATTAAAAAGTACTTGGCTAGTCATTTTAATAGTTATATAGTTAAATCTGAAGATTATGATTGCAATATTTATTTTTTATTATATTTGTATAAAACTATATTTAAATGAACCATATATGGGACTGATATGATAATATTGACTGAGAAGAATACAAAGCATATTTTCACATGCAAGTCTCACCGAATTTTTCACAATAAAATAGGACTTCTAACGACAGTCATGAATTCGATGTACAGCAATGTGCGGAACAGTCCAGACTGAACGACTTCTATTTTGCTGTATGACATCCAATAAAAGCATTTTAATCGTATGAAAATTTAGAATGTTGTTTCACAGAGGGTACCCTACAGCCAAAAGTAGCAATGGGCTTCATAGCAGTGGCCATTATATGCAAATGCTTTCATTTGAACCATAGTCCCATTTGAACCATACACGTAGCACTGACCACTAGATATAACAGGGCGAATTCATAGAGGGTATCGTCAAACTTTATAGTAAGATTGGTAGTTCGGACAACCTTGGGCTTGGCTAATACGGGCTCTTTTTCATAGGTGTACAAAAAAAAATACATTTTCGTATTTATCATTTTTCATACCATACGACCATCCCCTTCTGTGCTAACTTATCAATCATATAATATAGTAATAACTTTGAAAACCAAAGAATTGGTTTTAAGTATGTTCTTAACCAGATGTCCTGGAATTCCAGTGTTTTATCTATAAATGTGTCTTTGTAGAATAGTTCGCATTTTTTGTCATTTTTTTTTATCAAAAATGAAAAAAATTGAAATCCGAAAAAAACATAGACTAGATTTGGGTCAATGAAAACACAGCAGAGACAATGGTAGAAATTTATCAAAACATTTTGTATCTTTATAAAAAAAAAAAAAAACACTTTCTCATCTTTATATAAAAAAATGATAATCTGTAAGTATCATAATCTATATATGTTCACCTATTGTCAGACTTGCAGGGCCGTTTTGAGCCATGCAACTTAAAATGGCAAAACAATGAAGAAAGGAGGTTGCTATAAATTAAAGGTGTTGAATGATATCAAACAGCTTCCACTTCAAAATTCGCTAGAATAATCAGATTTGATTGAATCATTAAATTCTTAAACAATTGGCATAATTGCTCCGGTAACGCAACAATAGCTTCAAAAATTCTAACTTGCTCGCATGTCTTCCTAGATATCTCACTATATATATAGGACTCGGTTGGTCCTTGCCTTTAGACGATTATAAATTATTTTTCAAGCAAGACCTGCATAACCATTACATGGTTATCCTGAGGAAAATATAAGATATCCGAGTTTGTTGCTGTTTTTAGACTTTATATATATATATTACACAAAGCAGCCCGGAAATGCTCGATAATCCATTAAGTAAGTGCATATTTTCTGGTCCTGCTTGAAAATGAGGGACCACAAGTACCTTTTGTAGTTCTACTGTTAGCTTTCAAAAATGCAAGGCGAGGCTGGCAGTATTCTATTCAAGGTCTCTCCGTGAAGGTCTCTTCATGAGAAAAGAAATATAAATTAAATATTTCTTATACACGAAAACCAGTAGATGTATATGATTTTTATTTAGCTTGGTAAAAAGATAAAATATTGTGTAGGCACGAGTTGGTGATTCCTGTCCCATGCGGCTACTCTTTCATATACTCTGTTTAATTGTTATTGTGAATTAGCTTCTGCAGGTAGGTAAATACGCTCGATAACTAATAGTCCACCAGCAGAAACATCGGCCCAGTGGTAATAAATAAAAAATACCGAAGTTACTGTGAATTTTGTTTCTGCATATGCGCATTTCGACAACTTATGTCTCTTCAGTGTAAAAAAAATTCAAAACATTTGGAAGTCCGTAAACCGTAAAAACTGATGGAAAAAAATAACAAATAAGATCTAAAACCAGTTAAGGACAGAACTATGCAAGAGGGAAATTCTCCTTCCTCTTAAACAAAATTTTCTAAAATTCAGATATTGCAAGTTTCCAAATAAAATCGGTTTTCGGGTCAGCACCGAAGTACTGGCTACTGGCTTACAGTGCACTAGGAGAGGCATCGGCCCAGTAGTATTAAATAACACAAGACAGAAATACGTATAAAAACTGATTGAGAACAAATAAACAATAAGATCTAAATAGAAGAGCAAAATCAGCTACGGACAGAGCTATGCAAGAGAGATACTCCTCACCTTTTAAACAAAACCTTTCTTTTGTTTTGTGTTAAGGAGGCCCAATGGTATCATTTTAATCAAGGATTTCTTGAAACTTATTTAAATGATCATGCATTGTAGCCTTAATGAAATGGTAAAATATATAGGTCCGTGTGCATTTGATGGAGATGGAAGAGATTAAAAATTTGGCGGGAAAATGGATTTCTCTAGATTTTCACTTAACTTAACATCAGGACTATTTTTTTTTTACTAAAAGCTAGGAAGTTATATCAAGAATTTGATGAAAACTAGTCAGGTGTCTGCGTGCAAAATTCTTTAAGCCATTGAACCGGAAAAAAAGAGGAGTCCAGAAATCTGACACAAATTCAAAAATGTGACGAGTGTGCCACTTTAATAACATGTTTTTAAAACTTTTTGTGTCAAAGTCTCAGGGTATTTAAAGTTGACTATGATTAGAAAAATAATATTATTTTCTTTACAACAACTTTATACATCTGTAAATTTTATTTTATTTATCAACGATTCGTTTCTACATTCTGTATGTCTAAATAGTCTAACAATTGTCTATAATATGTACTAAGTGACATTTAAATGTCAAATAGTACTTATAGTATTTTTATTGTTTACATGTAGAATTAAAAGTCAGCCCTTTTAAACGTCGATCAAAATACAACCATTTTATCGAAGTAACGCCTACTTATCAGACACACATAACTTAAAATAGTGTAACTTATTTTCAGGAGTGTTTATATCTGACGAAATAAAATAAAATATGGAATGTGTACCGCAATGTACTAAAAAGTTACATAATAAAACCACAAAAACAATAGCGGTATATTATTAATAGTCTATCTCGTTAGAACATTAATACATATTTTTTTTTATTTAAAGAGTAGTAAAATATATGTGTTGATCTCGGAGATGTCGTCACCTTTTTCTCTTTCTCTTTGTGACCAACTACATGGGTTGCGCATCGTTTCCAATCCGGATTTGACTCGTCATTTAAACGAGGTCATCTGGGGTCAACCGGAGGAAAAATGACATCATCCAACGTTGGAGCAAGGGACAGATATTTTCTACCAACGAATCTTACGTTTTTATTCAACATATGGGTAAAACATCGTTTTCAACTAACAAAGAAATCCACGAGGAACATTTCCAACCCACAAAAAACGAAACTTGAATGGAAATGAAGAAATTATTATGTTCGTCTGTCAGCGTCTTGGAACCAGTTTTGTACCAGATTACTCCTTGTTTGGCTAAAATAATGAGCGATCCCGCAAATGCGCAATCGGTGTATAATCAATCCATTATCAGATATGAAATCGGCAGGGTAGTTTTTTGTTATCCCCGCACTTTCAAAGAAAGTTCGGGGATAATGCTATACCCTCCGTCTGTCCGTCCGTCCGTCACACTTTTCTTGTGACTCAAACTCCTTCTACATTTTTGGATTTAGGGATTCAATTTTGTTGTAGAATTGTTGCATATAGTCTGTAGATGCGCAATAAGGGACCGACCATTTAACTTGAAAAGGGGGGGGGCTATGTTTTTTTTCTAAAAAAATATTTTGTTTCTGATTTTTAGTGGAAAAAATATTTTGGCTGCCAAAATGATGAAAAAAATTTTTCTGAAGGTGGCTTTCTGCCCCAAAAAATAATGTTAATTTTGAAAAAAAATATTTTGTTGATACACGTGTAAAAAATAAATAAATTAGTTCGCGCGAAGCGCGAAAAAAATTTTCTGTCCAGAAAAAAAAAATCATAACCCCCCCCCTTTCAGGTTAAATGGTCGGTCCCTAAGCTTTCGGATTTTCGATAATGGTCTTGGTGCAAACAAGAGACCCAATGATGTCAATTTTTACACATGTTGCATGGACACAAACTCCTCCTACATTTATGTATTTAGGGATTTAATTTTGTTGTAGAATTGTTGCATATAGTCTGTAGATGCGCACTAAGCTTTTGGTCTTGGTGCAAACAAGAGGCCCCATGATGTCAATTTTAACAAAGACCAAAAGATTTGGATTTTGACACATGTGGCATGTGACGCAAACTCCTCTTACATTTTGGGATGTCATACTAAATCTTTATGCAGAATTGTTGCATAAAGTCTATAGATTTGCAATAAGCTTTTGGAATTTTGGTTCCGGTTCCAACTTTGGTAAATTTCCTGAAAATGTCAAAGACACATTTTTTTTATTTTGGCATATTATCTTATATTCTGACAAGTGTTTGGAAAAACAAAATTTTGATAACTTAGGATTCTGAAAGGCGGTTCCAATTTTGGTAAATTTCCTGAAAGTCTCAAAGACCAGTTATTTTTTGGAATTCTATCTAGCAACTTTACTTAAAGTGTTTGTGTAGTTTAGGACAATCATTTTCATCAATTGGATTTCAAAAATATTTGATTCCAATTTTGGTAAATTTCCTGAAAGTCTCAAAGACCACTTATTTTTTGGAATTTCTAGCAACTGTACTTAAAATGTTTGTGTAGTTCAGGACAAACATTTTCATCAATTGAATTTCAAAAATATTTGATTCCAGTTTTGGTAAATTTCCTGAAAGTCTCAAAGACCACTTACTTTTTGGTGTTTATTTAATTTAGGACAAACATTTTCATCAATTGGATTTCAAAAATATTTGATTCCAATTTTGGCAAATATCCTTAGAGTCTCAAAGACCACTTATTTTTTGGAATTCTACCTAGCAACCTTACTAAAAATGTATGTGTAGTTTAGGACAAACATTTTCATTACTTGGATTTCAAAAATATTTGATTCCAATTTCTGTAAATTTCACGAAAGTCTCAAAGACCACTTATTTTTTGGAATTCTACCTAGCAACCATTCTTAAATTGTTTTTGAAGTTTAGGACAGTCATTTTCATCAATTGGATTTCAAAAATATTTGATTCCAATTTTGGTAAATTTCCTGAAAGTCTCAAAGACCACTAGTTTTTTTAGAATATTACCTGGCAACTATACTTGAATTGTTTGTGTAGTTTATGGCAAACATTTTCAACATATAGATTTCAAAAATATTGATTCCAATCTTGGTAAATTTCCTGAAAGTCTCGAAGACAAGTTATTTTTGGAATTCTACTTAGTAACCATATATATCCTAGAATTCTTTTAGTACCAATAACGACTATCAATAGGTAGATTTAAAAAATAATGAAAAAAATTATGCCCAGGGTGTATAACAACTGTTTTCTGTGTCAAACAGGGGGTGTGATGATAGTTGTCGTTTCCGACAACATCTAGTGTGTTTTTGTTTTTGTTTATGTTTTTTGCTAATGTGTATTTTAAAGACAAAATTTTCTCAAGTCATTCCAAAGCACAATCTGTTTTGGCAAAAAAAAAAAAAAAAAAAATACAAAAAATAATTAAAAAACAAACAAACAAAATATTAGCATTTCATTACTTACTGTAATTTGGACACCAAGGATATTATTTTTCATACCTTGATCGATCTCAGTGTTGGTATATTTCCGGACATTGCGGAGACTGGGAAATACTTTTCTGTAGCCGATATCTGATGTGGGGTTTCTTAGTCGGTTGTTATGTTGCTGCAGGTAAACGAGTTCCTTGTTTTTTCTATCTCAGAGATATTTAGTATTATTTCTCTATTACTGAGGTTAAAGTAGTGTAATGCAATTTCCATATGCGACAATAGTAAGGTTTGTTTTACTCCGGGTTTATATTGTATAATATCAAGAATGTCCTTTATTACACAAAAAATCGCCAAGAAACCGACCTCGCCAAAGCAAATATTTTTTTTCATGTCCTAATACGCTTCCCACAAGTACACTTGTATAATTTTCAAAAATCGTTCAAATCGATGCCAAATATTTATGTAAAGATTTTCCGTATATTTAAACCATGTAAGTATAATAAGGTAATAATTAGTTGTAATTTTGACTTTTTTTTTTAGAAATATATACATGAAAACAGCTTGCCCGAAAAATAAATTTATTTGGTAATTTGAAATGTCTACATGTTAGAAATTTGAGGGGTACAAAAATACGTATCGCTCGTACAAAGATCTATCCTTATCTGATTTTGCATTTTTATTCAGATCTTATTGGTTACTAGTATTTGTCTCTTTCAGCTTTTCTTAATCTCTGATGAAAAATGCTTTAAATAACAGAATACCGAAGTTAGGTACTGTGAATTTAGTGCCTGCATACGCGCATTTCGACAACTTATATCTCTTCAGTGCAGATAAAATCAAAACATTTGGAAATCCATAAACCAAAATATGTGTAAAAGCTGATAGGGAATACATTGCCATTAGTATCTAAAAAAATAAAGCCAAAATCAGCTAAGGACAGAGGGGGGATACTCCTTAGTTTTTAACGTTTTCTTGAATTTAGATATGATAAAATAATAAATTTAACTCTCTCTCTCTCTCATACACATAAAATACATTTAGAATACATCATATTCCTTTAGAACTTTGAGTAAATGGCCGCACAAATGGTTCAACGTGTAAATTAAAGTATCATTCTCCATTTAAAGTGTAGTTTTTTCATTACCGTTGTTAATTCTCACAAGAAATAAGACATTTATTCTCGCACATGCGTAATACTACAAATCTATTTGCTGATGCTGACAGTATAAATATTATACCGAGCGTGAAAAAGGTGGCCCTGTCCGCCCCTTTTTTATAATCTGGGTCTAAAATTAGTCGGTCCTAAACAGAAATGGCATCTTTGAAAACCTTGATATATCTTAAACCGGATCCCGGAATTTTACAATGAAAATAATAAAATTAATGACATTTCTATTTATTGAGAGATATGAAAGTATAAAATGTAAGGTTCTGAACTTCCCCCAAAATAACAAACACTGACGGTGTATCGAGCATAAACATGTCATGTCCTAACTAGAACATTCTGAAATCAGTTGGTGAGCATTACTTTTTAATTATATAAGAAATATATAACAGCTTGGTGCCCTTTTTGATTAGAAGTATATAATATATAAACCCGGGGCACGCTTGAGCACCAACTTACATAAATCCCCGGCATAAATCCCAGTTCTTACCAGAAAAAAAAAGATCTTAAGGAAGTGCTTATTACACAATGGAATCACAACAACTATGTTATAAAAAAGTCGAAATCAAAAGCTTAACTTAAGCATATTTTATCCATAATAGATCAACAAAAGAAGTCCGATTTAACAAGTATTAACAAGGATAATTATATACTTTAAGTACCCATTTATGTTTGTACATTAAATAATTTTTATCCAAGCGTAAAGTTAATTATATAATTATAGGTATGTGCTAAAAATATCCACAAATGATAGCGGGGGGGGGGGGGGGGGGGGGNGGGTCACTCACGGGTACAATTACAGCTAATTAGTTAGATAAGTAGCAGACAATTTTCCATATATCATTTGTCTTTTTATGATGAATTTGAATTTTCAGAAGAGGAAAATAAAAATAATATTTGAAATTCTTGGAAACTTGCAATATCAAATTATGCAAAATTTTGTTCAAAACTAAGGCTCTGTCCATAGCTGATTTTGGCTTTACTATTTAGATTCTATTTGTATTTTGTTCTCTACCAGATTTTACACATATTTCGGTTATTGATTTCAAAATGTTTTGATTTGATCAGCACTTAAGAGACATAAGTTGTCGATATGCGCATATGCAGAATCCAAATTCACAGTTATTTCTGTATTTTGTTATTTATTACCACTTAGCCGATGCCAATGCTGGTGGACTGTTAGTCCCCGAGGGTATTAAAAAACTTGCATATCTTAATTTAAGAAAATTAAGGAGTATCTCCGTCCTGCATAGCTCTGTCCTTAGCTGATTTTGGCTCTCCTTTTAGGGTTACTGATATTTTTTTCTATCAGATTTTACATATATTTCGGTAATTGATTTCCAAATGTTTGGATTTGATCTGCACAGAAGAGACATAAGTTGTCGAAATGCGCATATGCAGAATCCAAATTCACAGTTATTTCGGTATTTTGTTATTTGAAAAAATCAACATGTTTTGGTTATAGATAATTAAATACCGAAGCTACATGTACTGTAAAGGAGGAAATATGAAAAATAATATGAAATTTGACCATATAGAAATCGTTGTACCATTTAAAAAATGTTGTGTTTTTTGGGGGAGATTTTTTCTTAAATTTGAGAGTCTAATAGGTAAATGTAAATATAACAGTATAATATTACTGATTGTCTATGGATAAAAATTGATTGGTTTTAGCGTGACATAATTAGTCACACCTCCTTGTTTCATGTAAACCTTCAGCACACTAAATATTTCACCTTCATAGAATTCCATTCAACCAAATTACAGGTTTTGTTACACAGTTCGTTATTTGATACTTGGTTTTACTGTATCTACACATTTAGGGTGTATTTCTTCGTCAGTTTAGAACATGTCCAGAACGTCCTCTGTGCCCATGGTCAGTGAAGTGAAAAAGAACAGTCAGCACGACAACATGGTGGACAGTTTCAAGATCGGATAGTTTTTGTTGAACTGATCCGTTATCATCAACATTACCAATCATATTCTGTGAAAATAAATGATATTTAGATTCTTTGTAATTATTCAATGCCTATGAAAATGTAAAAGTCTTAAGAGAAGCTTTTTTATTTGAAAAATTAGCTCCTTTTACTCCACCTGAAATAATCCAGACTTGGTATATCGAATTTTAGAAATTTAAAGAAAGAAACCATTTTAAAAGTTAAGAAAAAATAATTGTGAGTATTTTCTCTTATTTTCATCATGTTTAAAGGAGCTACCAAAAATTTTATATTGCCCGATGAAAATCAAACATCAGAAAAAATATTTTGACTATTTTAGAATGTTGCCAATGTTCACTTTAGTTTTAAAATGTGACAGTTTAATTCTTCTTTTCATTCTAAACTTTAATTTCATCAATGGACGTCAACCATGTTCTGGTTAGCAAAACAAAACTGCGATCTCACAAAGGATGTCAACAAACGACGCCATCTTGGATTCTGTCTGTACTAACGAAAAAGATGGTGCACGCGGAACAGTGTTCTGGCTGTTCTCGCATTCTGTTCTGGTGCACTTTATTGATCAGAACGTGTTCCGAATGTCCAGAACTGAAGAAAAAAAATACGTGTAAAGTATACGTTAGTTGACGGGTAGCCAAATCTTGACCCATGTATCAAGTTTGAATCGGGTATACCTATATATACAGGTTATGGATACCGGTTTATGTGTAACTTGTAAGAACTATCCCAAAACATGTCTTTTGTCGAGTTACAATATTTTATCTGATTAATTTTAAAGATAAAACAATACTACTGAAATTTGACTTTCATTGTATAATTTTGATCATGATTGTTTGTTTTTTTAAACTGACGTTAATTTTTACTTTCTTCAAAGTTTGAAGAAAACTTATAAGCTGATTATTTTTCCTATTAAGGGTAGATTTAAAAAAATTCAAGGCGTTTCAAAACCATTAAATGTCTGTTTCATAACTTTGATTGACATATTGGGTGTAATTATGAAAGTTTTGAATTATGTAAATATAATTTGTAATAAACAAACATACATAGGTATAAAAGGTTCAGAACTACAAATTTGATTTTCGAGTTACGAAAGCGGATATACAGTACCAAAAAGCATCTTGGTTGGCTTTTGTTAATATCTGATTTTAGAAAACGTAAGTGCAGCAAAACTACACCTCAGTGATTGAATTCAACACACATACCACAGCAAAATGTCTTATCTTCCGGTTGGATCTAGTCTGTTTCAAAGAATACTTGGAGAAATTGACATTAAATACGCAGAAAGAACAATCTGGAAAAATAACGGCGACGAGAGTGATAATAACTTGACTGTTTCTACTCATCAAAACACAGAAACACAAGTGAATAGTATACAATGTCAGTATGAACTGAATGGAAAGAAGATGAAAAATCATGTTCAGTGGATTGACGAATGTGGGCATATGCCATTAGCTTCAGAAAGAAGATTTAAAGAGGAAGAAAAAACTTTTCCGAAATCTATTCTAAAGCAACGTATGATTACTTGAAGCAAAGGAAGGAAAAGAAGACGGAATGTCAAATGATAACGGACCTTGTTCTAATTTCTGAAATAAAGAAGAAAAGATTGGAACGGATACAGAGTTAAACAGGATAATCAAAGTGCCTGTGAACAGTTCCTAAAATTAAAAGAGAGTGACAATACCATGATTCGCATTTGTGACACTGGTGATGTAAAATCAAACTTTAACATATTTTTATTCATACATAATTATAATTATTTATATTTCTTCAATAACTGTTCATAAGCAATTTCAATTTTTACAACACGTGCAATTTTTCATTCAAACATTTTATATTATTTGTCATGTTATAATTCAAATGTGCAATAACTTTGCAATGAGTAAAAACAAATCTGCAATACAATTTTATATAATGTCTTCTGTTTACATTTAAAAGCTAAAATGATTATCATTGGTTCTATAAGTCCCTATCTCGCGAATACACATTCTATGTACATGTCATTTTAGTTGTGTCATAATTCGAGGAAAAACATTTTGTATTTTTTCACAATAAAAAAAATACGGAGTAAATGCACATCAAACAAAGTCTCTACAAATGCATGGTTACCAAGCAATGGAACAAAGCTTTAATTGTTGCTCTCCATCTTGAAGACTCAATGAGCTTTGCAACTCTTTCCATGCAATTTTGATCTGGTCTCTATTTAATCCTCGTCAGAATCATATTTCATGATCTCCTCCTCCTCATCTGATACTGCTGGAGAGCTTATATATTTTTGATATTTAGTCCAAATATTTCATTAAAGAACCCATTCGCAAGTTGTTGTGAAATAGCAAACTGCAGAACTAGATTTACTACTTTCCGATTAAGTTTGAGAGTATGTATTATATAAACAAAGAAGAGATATGGAGTAAATACACACGAGACAAAGTCTCTACAAATACATGACAAAGCAAAGCAATGGAAACAAAGCTATTATTGTTTATTCTTCATCTTGAAGTCACCATTAGCATTTTAAATTATCAATTAGAGATTTTTGTGTGTAGAAATCTAAAAATTGCGTGAGCATTGCTTACGCATTTTCATAGGGCGAATGAAACTTAAAGGACAGTATTTGATATTGCAGTTGTCTAGGCCATTAAAAGCAATACAATTGTCAATTGACAGTCACAAAATTGGATTTTGATTATTGATATTTGAATAAGTAGACTCCTAAAATGAGCGTTGTGTATTGACCAAACAAACAAAGTCCCCCGTAAATCATATATAAATATGATTTTTCTTCGATATTTAATGATTTAAAAAGCTTGTTTACCAAAATATTACGTTATTTACAAAACTTTAAATAAGGTTTTTATTGAAATCGTAGCGTCCAGAATCTGGATCATTTGAATTATTAGTATTGCTATGTAGAATAGGGTATCAAAAAATGAAAAAAACTCGCAACAGCAAAAAAGGACAAACATTTCCCAACAATAACAAGAGGCTCTCAGGAACTTGTACTGCTCATCTGAACTATGGCTGACATGGAGATATGAATGACATTCCCAATAGTGTCCGTTTTTAGCTCACATGACCCAAAGGATCAGTATGAGCTATTGCCATCACTTGGCGTCCGTTAAACTTTTCACATTTTCATCTTCTCCTCTGAAACAAAATTCAACCAAACTTTACAGGAATGATGTAATAAAGGTCCTTAACAAAGATTGCTAATTTTGTTCCGATCCGATAAAAAACATGACTGCAGCGCGGAACATAGTTTAACATTGGACTCTATGGGAAAATCACATTCTCATCTTCTCTTCTGAAACAGCTGAAGCAAATTCAACCAAACTTTACAGGGATGATATATGTCCCTAACAAAGATTGCTCATTACGTTCTGATCCGACAAAAACATGACCAGCACGGCACATAGTTTAACATTGGACCTTATGGGAAAATAACATTTTCATCTTTTTCTCGGAAACCACTGAAGCAGATTCAACCAAACATTACAGGAATGACGTATGGAAGGTCCTTTACAAAAATTGCTCATTTCTTTCCGACCCGACCAAAAACATGGCCACCAGCGCGGAACTTAGGTTAACATTGGCCCCAACGGCAACGGGAAAAATCACATTTCCACCTTCTCCTCTGAAACTGCTGAAGCAAATTCAACCCAACTTTACAGCAATGATGTATGGAAGGTCCTTAACAAAAATTGCTCATTTTATTACAATCGGATAGAAAACATAGCCACCAACACAGAACATAGTTTAACATTGGACCCTATTGGAAAATCACATTTTCATTTTCTCCTCTTAAACCACTAAAGCAAATTCATCCAAACTTTACAGGAATGATGTTTGGAAGACACTTTACAAAAATTGCACATTTCATTTCGATCCGACAAAAAACATTGCCTCCAGTGCAGAACATAGTTTAACATCAGAGCCTAGTAATAGAAAACCATTACCAGGTATCCTTTTCATCTTCTCTGAAACTATTCGAGCAAATTTAACTAAATGTATAGAAGGTCCTTTGCAAAAAAAAAATTCATTTCAATAGAATCATACAAAAACACAGATGCTAATGGAGAACATAGCTAACCCCATTGGTAAGACATCATTTTTGGTCATAGAAGCTTTTTGTCAGATGAGCGGTACAGGCTCAGTCTCTATTTTATTTGTGACGACCATTTTGGGTGATGTACAGACCTATCGGGTACCAAGTTTGATGCCCATTGTGACCAAGTTTGGTTCTTATTTGACTTGTAGTTTCTGAGATCTTTAAAAGTATTCACATAGGGCTGAGTTACCCGCTGGAGGTCATCTTGGTTATAGCGCGAACCTGAAAAACACCCTTTTTTGCAGTGGACCACTTAAAAACTCTTATAACCATGTTTGGATGCAATTAGCCTGTTAGCTACAGGGGAGAAAATCTTTCAAAGTGTTCTCATAGGGTTGAACTTTGTCACCTGTTTGGCAGCCATCTTGGATAAACCACCTACCTGAGGCTTGGGACCACATAGAAATTATTGTTGCACCAAACGACTTTTGTTTCCAAGTTTGGTAACAATTGGCTTAGTAGTTTTAGAGGAGAAGATCTCTGAATGTGTTATCCAATAAGTTTTTGAGGGTACCATCTAAGGACTATTTTGGCAAAGTTTGGACCCAATTAGCTGAATAGTTTCAGGGGAAGATGCGATTGTTCTGAGGGTCCAATGTTTAACTGTTTCCTGCTAGTTACCATCTTGGATGAGGTGCGAAATAAAAAAAAAACTTTTTAGATGGGACAACCTCGAGACTACTGTGACCAAATTTTGTTCCAATTGACTCATTAAAGTCAGGAGATCTCTTATTGCATTTTCCCCGCACCTGAATCGGTTTTCAGGCGTTCCGGCTACAGAACTGCCGGGTGTGTCCACAGTTGTTGGATAGGGGAATGCGGGTTAGTCCGGTCATAATACAGAAATCATGACCGCGAACTATTGTAACCAAACTGCGGAAAAACGCCAAGCTCAGCAGTATAAAGATTCTTTATTTCTCTAGGCAGAACAGACGCACTGAGTGTCGAAATGAAGTCTAAATTTCCCGCCCCTACCCATTTCTCCTCCTTTACAGTGGCAATAAAAAAACTCGTTGCCCCAGTTGTTCCTTCCACCTTTGTTTCTTTCTTCTTTTGCCTAAATTGTTTTTGAATTGACTAACTTGTTCTCTTCCTGATTTAACTGAAATATTGCTCAATGGACGTTAATTAATCAATCTTTAAAGGCATTTTTAGTAGGTTCCAATGTAAAAACTATGTTTCGTGCTGGCGGCCATCTGAGATAAGTTATGAAACTAAAACAACTTTTTAGATGGAACGAACTTAATATGATGAAAATAATCAGCTCCCTTACATCTAATGGGTCCGTAATCTTTATAAAACCTGATACAAATAAAGATTCATTGTATGGTCTTCCATGCACCACTTAGCCTCTTCTAAGCTCCCTGCTATTTTATTGACCGCAGTCAGAGATGGCCTGAAAAGTTAATGTGATAAAGTCTGCTCCATCGGCGGCAGTCAGATGTGGATAAAAAAAAAAATTCTAAAGATCTCTTTGAAAAGCTATCTTCTAGCAGTCCCATTCATTGCCATAGCATATACACACTTTAGATTCTTCTACTCTTTATACTACTCTGCATGCCACACAATGGATTAAAACAGTAATTTCTTATTTGATACATCAATGTTTCTGCGCTAAAATGGAGAGCGCAAATACACCTATTTAGTAGTAGTAAAGGACAAAACATAACTTGTAAAGAACCACACTCAGTCAAAGAACAAGTACACAGAGAATGACGTAATCAAGATGTTTGATTTTTATTGCCGGATGTGGAGGCGTTTTCAACATACAATCGGGATTTCGATGGGAACTAACTGTGCGTCACTTTAAGCTAATCTTTTCTTATCTCGTTTGAGGCCAAGTTTTTACAAAAACTAACAAAGAAAAAAACAAAAACCTTTTAGCTCAGTCTTTTTATTTCAGCTTCTGCTACCTAGACGATGTACTTTCTATTAATAATCCAAAATTCAAGGAATATTTACAGGAGATTAAAGTGACTGTTTGTAGTATATAGGTGGTTACAAATGAGCATTTACCGTGGTTAAGCGTGGTTAGCCGGAATTGACGTCAATGGAAGCAACGTAGACCGGAAGTGATGTTAATAAAAGTCACATGAACGGAAGCGGAAGTCACGTGAATATAAGTTGCAGTGGTAAGGTTGCGCATGCGTAAACGAAAGTACCCCTATTTGAAACTATTTTAACTGGAAATGACGTCATACCTTTTATTAAAACATAAAAGTACACATGTGCGACTTGAAGTTCGTGTGTCCCTAGTTGTAGACCGGAAGTCGGTTATTTCCCTTGTGAGACTGACTAGGGCAGGGTCTTTCGAAAGTTGTCATTGTATTTCTGTGGGTGTCTTCTATCACTTCGGCGTTCGTAAAGAGAGATATCTCTTGATAGTATTTTTCCCGCACTTTTCTTATCTGTGGATGTCTTCTATCACATCTCGGTTCACCAAAGCCCGATAACCCACCCTAGCATTTTTCCTGCACTTTTTTGTTAATTAATTTGACTCGATGAGATAACTTGTAATTTTCTAATGCTGCTTACGAGTTTATCTTTATGTTCACGAGTATGCTAACACGGCTCACGAGTCAGTGCAAGTACATTTTGGCTTTGTTCCTTCGCGTGCTCATTTCACTATATTGCTGCTGCTGCTGCTGGTGATGGGGCTTCTGCTCCTGCTGAGCTATATACGAGATAGTTTTGCTGCTGCTGGTTGTGGTCAGAATAAATAAGAAAAAGACCAACTGGGACTGACACAAACACGATTCATATTCACTTCTCCATTATCCGTGAAAGGGTTACCAACCGAAAGTATGTTTTATAATATTTTAGCTGCTCGAAGGTTACGATGGATTTAAAATGAAGGGGGTTCATTTACATTCACTTTCTGTGTTTATTGCATAGAAAAAGTATATTGAAGAAGCTAAAATAACTCATTCAAATAACTCTGTAAAAAAATAAAATTTACGAAGATTGAACTCAGGTGTGAGAAAATTTATTACCGAAAGAGTGATTCTCAAACAGAAAGACAGTAGTCCGTGGGCTGGAATA